>CM056376.1:52239379-52495002 GCA_029718625.1 Synaphobranchus kaupii | reverse complement strand
GATAATCGGCTGGATCTGATTGTAACATTTAATGCAGGCCGATAAATACAACGACAGGCATATTTCTTAAGCAAAATTGATAATACAACAATAATATTTAACCCTACACATTCTCATTCACAGTCTCCATACAGCGGCTCATTTTAAGCTGCCATCAGCCGATACCAATGCAGTCCTAATACTTGCATTGCGAGAACCAATCATCACCAGGAAACTCTCTCATACCACACACCTTTGCTTTCTCTGAAAATATTTATTTCCACCTAATCTCAAAGTGCTTTTTGCCTTAGGGACTCTTCCTCAAGTCTACATTTTCACACGATTAGAATTTTAACGGAAATTTATTTCGAAATGTGCCTGTATCTGAAATGATTTTGCTAATTACTATGGACTCAGGTACTTAGCAGCACTATCAGAAAGATTGACAGGCTAACGCACTTAATGAGCAGATACATTTTTTTTGTGACCCACTTATTAAAATTTAGACTGCTTAAATGTTCAGTGTTAATTTAACTTGAACAACATTTATATGATGACAGGAGGGATACAATGCATTCTGCCGTATGTTAAAATTACTGTATGCTATAATGTATGCAGTATTTAACTAGATTGGTGAGGATGCCAACTGGATGTGTTTTAACTGGATGCATCGCTTTGACTTATTTATGTGATTATATCATAGGGGGGGGGGGGGGGCGGCACGGTGGTGCAGTGGTTAGCACTGTCGCCTCAGAGCAAGAAGGTACCCGGCCGAGAAGCGGAGCTTGCATGTTCTCCCCGTTTCTGTGTGGGTACTTCCAAAGACATGCAGGTTAGGCTAATTGCCCATAGGTGTGAGTGAATGGTGTGTGCGCCCTGCGATAAATTTGCGGTATTCCTGCCTCTCGCCCAATGCATGCCCCCCCCGACCCCATCCCGCATCCCTGGATCGGTTAATGGATGGATGGATTATATCATTATAATGGACAAGTCTTCCCCCTCTGTTTCAGTGTAAACATAAAACATACTGAACCATTAGAATCTGCAGAGGTTAGAATCTGCATGTGGACCCGCTAGATAGTGTAGTGATGATTTACCATGATTTACATGATTTAGCCAATCAATAAACAAAAAAATATGAATTTAGTATGACGTTCCTGTACATCATCTTTTCAATTAAATCTAGTTTGTCCACATTCATTCAGAAAATAATTGAAGCAATGCACTCCAAATGTGCATCATAGGAAAGAAATCCATCTCTTACAATTCGGCAATATATTTCTGAACGTCATAATAAATAGCACTTCTTTCATTATTAGGTTATAGGCTATTGTGGTCACAGAAATCAATGGCTTTGTCATGTGTGGCCTATTGCTGCTAATGATGCCATTAATTATAATGTATAATAATTATAATTATAATTATCATCTTCTGGGCTTGAGTAGAGGATGACCCATATTGGCCATGTTTTTCCAAGCAGCATTAAAAAACATATCCAGAAAAATATACAAAATATAATTTGCATTGTACTTTTTCATTGTCCAACTCAAACGAATAAACAAACAGTTATCCCAACTTTACTTTATTTTTCTTTCTTCCTTAATTGGTCCTGCCTTGTTATGGGCAATATGGGCCCAGAGTTATTTTCAAGATATTTTTCCTAAGTTGCATAAGGAAATAAACCACCTTGTTTTGACCTAATATGGCTAGTTATTCTAGCACAAGCTCACAATATTAGGACAACTCTATTTTGAGAATAAAAGCATCCTGCGAAGTTTTATGCATGATAAATTCAACTGAACCTACGACCTTATTGGATAATCATGAAAATCCAAGATGCAAGTTTGGAAAAGACTTACAACTGAAAATATTTACAAGTGAAAATATTTACAAATGAACCCAGAACTGTTACTCTTCTCAGCATGATGCAGACACTGTCAACCTCTATATTATAATTCTCCATAAGCTACAGCAGAAATGGGCCCACTATCAAGACTATAACGTATAAGGATCTAATTGTGCCAACAGCAGACATAATGCAATATTTGCTATACAGCAACTCTATGAATAACCTTCATTGATATTGTTCTCAAAGGCTAAGCATCGCTGAGCCAGATGAATTTGTGCCAACCAGCATGAGTCATTTGCTCAGGTAAATGGCAAGGCCAATGTTAATTTGTATCATTCACCAACAGAAATATTAAGAAACAAGAATATCACATAGAGCAAATATCTTCCTATAGAATACCGAATGTGACATAAAACCTACGTATTTGATCAGAATTTTGTCGCAATATTTACCCTTACCTTTACATTCTACAATTACATCAGTGAAGGTTTCAACATTTTTAAACCACTAGAAACTGTAAAGTCAGCTGTTCAACAACATATGTATTTCAAAAATAAACACTATGATACATATAGAAATCTAAAAGTATATGGTATGGCCTAGCATCTTATTATCTAGCAGAAGATATCCACCTGAACCCCGGCAATTAATTTATTGTCCCCTGTAGGGGACATGAGTCTCTGGTCTTAATCTCAAGAACCATATTTGACTATGCTGAAACCTACACTAGAAGGGATATTCAATAAAAATACAGTAAAATAAATTATATTTTTGAAAATATTTTCACTGCAACATGTTTTTGTCATCCAAGACACTTATTATTTATTACGTTGAAAAAATCAAAATACTTTAATCCTGCCGGGTCTCAGGAGGATATAGTGATTGTTTTATACATTTGTAAAATGTTTCGTGCATTTACGATGCTCAGTATTATCATTGATTTAACAGATACTTTATACAAATGCTTAATCGCTAAAGCTCGACAAGGTTCTTTTTGCAAAGCAAGCTCTGGAAAAGGAATGATTGAGAAGATAACACAGATAAGCTTTTTACCTCTTTGATGCATCTATTTGGTTATGTTGATTTAAAATTGGCTTATTTTTCTGCATATGCACCCAATTACCTTTTGCCTGTTGTTTACTTTTCGTTTCTAACCATATTATCAGGCTTGTGACTTTTAGCAAATCTCATACGGTTTTGCCAGCAGAGTAAACTGACTAAACAAAGATTATCTTGTGTACTTGACTAGCATTTTAAGTATGGAATAGTTGCATTGCAGCAATGTCAATTGATACTGACCTTCATTCCATAACGTGACTTCTTATCATTTGTTTTCTCCCATACTGCCTCTGGTATATTGATTGTCTTTGAAGATTTCTTACAAGAATGTGGTGAAATCACATTTGTTCAGCTTGACAATTCCTATAGAACCTAAGCAGGGGAATGATTGCTCGTTGGGCTAGAAGAGCTCTGCAGATCTTGCCTTTCCAAAGATCTTCTATTTCCAAATTAGCAAAATTGCAGCAGTGTCATTAGACTGGGTGCAAGGTTGCTGTCTGTCCTCTGTCAGTACAAGTGGGGAGAATTGATTTTGTTTCCTTTTGTAGATGGGATCTGTAGGCGAAGCGTCGATCCAATGTTAATCTGGAACGTCGGCGAGAGGCAGTTTGTTCCCATTTATATCGATCTGTATTGGCACTCTTGCATCTAATTGAGAGTGTGGAAGATAGATGCTCAAAACCTCCACTGGTCGGTGTGCATTTATTTTTCAACAGAGATCCAACTTCACCACTTTCGAAACATCATAGTTGCTGAATGCTTTTGGGAGCAACGTTCCCAGTCCAATAGTGCCCCAGCTAAAGAAAATGTGTCCTTGGCAAAAGTGCATAAATAATTTAATGTCACCGGTTACTGTATACAAGTTGCTTCACAGGTAGTGCATTGCTGTTAGTAGTAGCCTTTTCAGCACTTTTTCCAGAGGATTTATTTTGGAGAGCTGTGGTGAGACATACTGATGGGAAAAAATGAAGAAACTTTTTCGCACAGATTGAACAGGCTTTGCTACAAAGCTATGGAAGTGGAGGCTCTCCTATAAATCCAGACTGGGATAAAATCTAATATAAAGACACATCATCAGGCTCCCGCTAAATACACTTTTATCTTGCATAATAACACACAAAATATATCCACTACAGTAACTGTGAGTGAGAGCTTTGAGCTAACTCAGATTAGGAACATTATGTCTCCTACAGCATGGCATTTCCATTAACCCTCAAGGGCATTGTTATCAACTTTCCCATGTGGGAAGACTGTCACCTTAGCCACAAACCACACCTCCCTTATGGAAATGTAATATACTGCAGTATATTTTAAATATATTGTGAAGATAATTTTGATATATTTACAATATACTGCAGTATATTATTTTTTCATAAGGGCGCTCGAGCATCAGGATATGAAATTAACTTTTTCACCCACTGGCCAGAGTGGCTAGTGGATTCTAAAAATCACCAGCCATTTTCAACATTTTACCGACCAGATTACCTTTCACAATATAACCAAAGTGGCTGAGCCTGCTAGAGTAGAAAGTCTACAGGCCACAATCAAAATTTTACCAGCATGTGTCTGGTGGATGGTGTTAATTTCATACCCTGTCCAGCACCATACAGATTTTCCAAAGTGGTCCCCCATCAAAATACTTGTTTAGCTTCTGGCATGTACCAAGGGAGACGTCTCAAATAACAAATACAAGAAATGCACCTTAAAGTAAAGTCTGAGGATGTCTTTGTATTGTGATGCATAAAGCATTTTACATGAGTCCCATTTCACATATTTGTCAGGATATAGCTGCTGAAAAAATGACAGCATCCGGGTAAATATATGATATCAGACTTAATACTTTAGAAATGGCAAAACCGGTTCTCCTGTTTCATTTTTTAAACTGTGTGCATATGAGTGGGCTAAACAAAAAAAAAACAGTGTTTCTGCTATGTTTTTTTCATAGATCTGGCATTTCAGCACGAGTAGTTTGATTAATGTAATGCACTTTATTTGAAGATGACAGCTGTACATGAAGATGATTGCTTTATTAGAAAGTGGTTTCCAATACCACCTATTTCCATAGCTATTTCTGACTTTGCAGTAAACACTTACTATGCCTCTTAATTGTTGTTATTTCAGTCCAATCATGGGTTTGCGCAATTTTGCCCCATACCTCTTATCTAATTTCCTGTTTACTGGCAGGAAAATCAACTTTTGACTTGAGGAAGAGAATTTCAGACTTGAGAAATTAGTTTTGTATCTTGGGGTCAGTGTGGAAGTGTTGTTTTTAAAACCTTCCTGCTTTCTCTAAAAATAAAATCTATGAAATATTGGAAAACATCCAGTTCTCTCATGACTACTTATATTTTTATTTTTTTAATGTCATTTCTTGACAGACAGCTAGGCAGGAACCAGTAATATATTCAGTAGCCTGACTATAATAAGACTACATCACGGAGCCCTAATAATTCCTTAGACAAAACTTGGACAAAAAAACGGAATTAATTAGATAAAGGACATGAGGTCTCTGACTCTTAGTCAATGTTTCTTCAACAAAATTGTGTAGGTTTTTGCTCTGCAATCTCTATAGAACCCTAACAAAGGTGCATTGATCATATAGAGTGGATGATTTACTTGTCAAATTGTGGCCCTGGAAGTCCATGGTCCTCTGGGATTCAGAGATGTCTCTCGACGACCAGAAAATTAATACCTGGATCAACATATGATTTAAGCATCCATCCAACTGATAACTACAATTCTGTAACTGGTGCTCCATTTTGGAATGAAGGTCAGAGACCAGAGGATCTGCAGTTATGGCACTGACTTTGACACTACAAAAATGTCTGAGAGAAATACAGCTGAGGGAGACGCACTTTTTTACATCAGCAATTTGAAATTGCCAATTGCCTCTTGAGTTACTGATGAGTCAAGGGGCATTGGAGCCTGAAGTATGTGCAGTCCTTCAGTGCAGGCTCCTGCAAAACAGTGACTATTTATTTCCGTACAGGCTGGGCAGAGCTACAGTAGAGAGCTAGCACTAATTACAAGAAAGGCATACCCTAATTCATACCCCTTGGACGACATAGCTGCGGCTTGAACCCATAACTATAGGGCCTCACCGGTTCTTGTAATGCCTGTACTGACTAAATAAATCCTTGAGTCCAGTGGAGCCCACCATCACCACAGTTAACAGTTAAATGCAAGGACAAAAGTAGAGTTTGAATTTAACAAACTCCATAATTGTGCTAGAGATGTCATCTTGCGGAGGGCACACTCACTCACGTCAAGTTGAGCTGTAATATACTGTATATCTTTTTTTTTTAATTAATAATGCACAATTGTATTGTGCACCCAACACCCACTTTTATATTTTGGGAGTTGCGCTCCAAAAATCCCTGCTTCAGATGTTCAAAAAGATGATTGAAGAGCAGATAATCCTGTTTGAGCACTCCCACAATCCTCCAAACTTAAAATTCTGTACACCGCTAGCATAATGTTGTTGTTGACTTGCAGTATGGTTCGTTTAGAACAAAACTCTATCTCCACTTCTCCAGGAGCAGATTTGCCTGGCTCAGGGCATGACCTTGAGATAGCGATGGGAAAAAATCTAAACAGGGGACCTAAGCTACCCATGATTGAGTCTCCTCCAGGCTGATCAATAGCACTGTTGGAAAAACACCTTAATTACAGTACATCAATGGACCTTCATGCAGTTCTCTTTAAAAATAACTTTTTGACGCCTGCCATCTGACTCTTCATTCAAGTGTCAATCTAAAGAAATAAACTGTCCGTTTGCATTACAAGCACTCAAACTGAACCACATCACTTCACCCTCTTTTTTTCCCAATACTCCTTTTTGTTAAATCTTTTTATCTCTTTACCCCATTCTGAACTTGTTTTTGACAACTCAATTGAACACTACTAGTCTGGTTGTTTTATTCTACCAGCAATAGCGGAAGGGGGATCGTAAAGTAACGTTTGTCCAGTCTCACTTAAAAACTTTATTCATCATTTTGTTTAGTTTATTGAAATGAATTCAATTTGCAATATTATGTTTTGTGACTTCAAAGCGCAGCTACATCCATTTACAAATGACTGTTCATTGTTCTTGATAAATTATTAAATCACCATTAGACTCAAATGGTTTTATATATTAGATTCAAGGGAGGTTGTAACAGTAGTTGCGAGTAAGAGTAAGGTGTTATTTTTTGTACTTTCATCGCAACTACCAGTCTTCAGGTCACCCTAATTATGCGTTGCACATTTGCTGCTTGAGGCATCTGTCATAAGTCGTTGTTAAAAAGTTGACAAGTCTTGCATTAACACAATTACTATTCTTGGATGATAGTTCCAACAGACATTATGCATTTATTCAGCGGAAGCAGACATTCTTCACGTACTGGTTTGTGCCTAAGTAATCAGAGACTACAACAGACTAATACTGCCACTGACAGGCCTGTCAGCTTCTGATGACTAAGTTACTGGAGGCATATTGAGCTTCTGATTTGCCTGAAGCACCATTATCCAGCCAAAGTGACTCTAGAGCTCACTTATATGTTGCCTCAGATACCCTTTTATAGACATGGACTACTGGCAGCTATTAAACAGGACAATTACTAAACACATAGGGTTTGATAATATGTGAAGTAGATGAATAGTCGTCTATTTGAGGACAATTTTCTCTAATTTCAGAATATTGCGTGGCCATATTTTCCTCAATAATACACCAATAAATAACCAAAGGAAACAAATGAGTCACAATTCTTGAGAAGTAAGTTACTGACCAACTTATAGCCACCATTGACCAATTAAAAAAATTTGTTGATGGGTATTTTGTTGCGACGCTGACTGACAAAAGTAACACTCGTCACAGCCTCGTCCATGGGTAAAAAAAAGATTTCTGACGCCATCAACAGATTTTTCAAGGCTAATGTTTTCATGAGAGAACCAGCCAGTTATTTTCATAAGTCTCCAATCTGATCCATTATTGTCTATTCTATTGTGTGAATTCCTTTGCAAGGCAGGGAAACTGAACTGCCCATAATATAGCAGGCCCATTAAGGACTTTTGTGTCAAATGTGAGTTTTAGCAGCCTCCTTAATAAACAAGACCATTATCAAATCAAAATGATGGTAAATAATTATGGGTTCTGTTTTTTCCCCCAAACACTTTATATCTCATGCATCCTCCATTTTCTGTCACCAGTGATTGCAACAAGCCCGACTTCAACGTGACTTGAATATATATTTACGCCATTCAGTGATGACTGCAAAATTTAGCTTGTGGTTGTAGAAGCCAATGTTGCACACGCCGATAACGCGAACACCCAGGGGTGTTCCCCTGGGTTCACATCTGGTCACGCACGCTGCTTCCTGCCAGGAAGGTCAGACAGGTGTGCGCAGCGTGCAGCATCGCATGCACAAACACAAGGCCATTATTGTAAGTGAGACTTACTGCTTTTGGAGAAGCCATAACATTGTCTCTACAGTTGTGCAGTCGATGAGCCATTGTAAACAACTTCACCTCCATATTTATTGCGGCCTGTACCATTATGGTTCTAACTCTGTCTAAACCAGCAATAAAACGTGACTGAAAAAAACACAACTGTGACTAATCACTAAACATTATGCCACATCTGTGTTTGGTAGGTTTTCATATTGAACTGGCTTTGCGTTCACACATGCCGCATTGTCGTTCTCCAGACGTTGAAGACAACGACAATATTTGCACTGCATGTTCCCATGCGTCTCTATGGGAATTCGGATGGAATGTTTTGATAAAGTATTCTGATGTTGTGCAGGGGTGGATACATGTAGATATTCTGGCTTTAATCTGCTACTAGTTGATCCCTTATCAGTGTGCCACCGGTTTGCTCACGCACACCGAAGTCTCTAGCACCTCTAGTCATTGATGTTTCTGGCTTCAACATCCCAGTAGAATGCGTTATCTCGCGTCAAATGTTCCTGTTGTGCTGTTATTAATGTCTTTTATCCATGGATAAAGCTGCATAAACACATGAGAAATTCCACAATCGCACACAATTCTGCACACCTGCAAACCATTCTACTATTGTTGGTTTGATACAAATATTAATTTCGCTAAGAGGCTTTTTAAGACATATATTTATTATGAAATATTATGAAAAGGTGAGGATGAGGCTACTTCTGTCTTTGCAAGTATATACAGTACACCTACTTATGGGTAAAAATGTAAGCCAAATTCATTTGTTGTGTCATTAATATCTGTATAGTTACAATTTAACAATCGGTGATTAACCTTCATCTTTTAAATCTGTTATTTCAAAAGGTAAATGGTAACTATCCTTCTTCAATAATTATAGGCTCTACTGCATATTTTTGACATTTAATTTGGTAAATATTGTAAATTTTTATCCTTCTCATACATACATTTCCTGTGTATTAAAACAGTGTATATGATTCTTCTTTAATCTGTAAAATGTTCAAGATTTTTACCTTTGGGGCAATATAAAATCTATCCCAAGATACTCTTGTTGTTGCGGAAAAGAGCAATTTCTTACAAATGGAAATTATTGAAGGTTTAGGCTTTGGATACAATATCACATTTGATAGGGAAATACGACGGCTATTTCTTCTGTATGCAAGTACATGCATGTTCCCCTACAGAAGGCATTATTTCTCAGCACAGTAAATGATGAAACCCAAAGGTTTTGATTTGTCCTTTGCAATATCTACATGCTTTTAAACAAGTCCTTGTTTTGTCGCTGGTTAATCTATCCATTTAATTAATTTTTGTCGTATTAACATAATGAGCAATTGACCCGCGGAAGTACCATACTCTATTACTGTGCTTCTCATATGATTCTCTGTTGAATTCTGTGAATCTGAGAGCAGAATCCCTCTTGGCTTGGGAGTGTGTGGTGTGCACATACTTTGACTTTGAGGTTTTACTTCTGTAACAATGCCTCCTCCACTCCAACTCCTCACAGACAGTGGCTTTAGGTCTCATCAACTATCACAGACAATACAAACTCAAACAAGCATCTCAGTCCGAAAGCCATTTCCCCCTTGTGTTTAATCTTCTTAACCGCCTTTAAAAAGCACAAAATCTAAAGAAGCACATGCACAATGACTTGCCAAGGTATCACTGCAACCTAAGCCAGATTTGCAATTGAAAGACATGGTAAAAAAAATTGTCAGATATTTAGTCTTTTTAAAAAAAAAATCTTTGCCAGAATAAGTTATTATATCCTAAAACCCAGAAATTCATTTTTGTCCTCTGTAGGGGATATCCATCTCTGGTCTTAATGCCAAGAACAATAATCTACCATGCTGAAACATACAGAAGGGACATTCACTAAAAATAAAATCTCAACAAAAAACATTTTAAACTAGCCAAGTTACTCATGCATACAAAGCGCTGTTTATAATAAAACTAACAAAGTCTAGGCCTGCCATTAAAAGTACTGCTGACAAAATGAAGCCAAGTTACAACAAACAATACTGTCTTAGCTCACACAAATTAAACAAGTTCTATTCAAAAGCAATGCTACCCAATGTTTCCTAAATTATTTAATGTAACTTGGCCCTGTGTTTTTCATCTTACCATCTGAAGAGAATGTGGCAATTGTTACTGAGCAAGCAAGCTAGCTTCTACACACAACAAAGATGGCAACGATGATGTTTACAATAGTTTTTGAGAAATATTGTAGCGATTACTCTATTAGGTGACATGCATCATGTGCGCACTCCCTTATATGTCCAAAAGTATGATGTATTCACATCCTTATGTCGGCCAAAAGCATTACGTGTTGCAGCGTTAGTTTTGCCTGTGTATCCTGCAATTGCCTACTTTTTGACCAGACTACTTTGATCAGATGTTGTTATCCAATGGGGAGAATTATTATTTGTGGGCAAGCAGCATTTGTAATGATGAAATCGACAGGAAAAATAAGTAGACTAAGAAGAAGGAGAAAAAACAAAATAACAAAGAAAAATAACCCAAGTTTGGGGCTTTATTGTGTGGACGTTTGAAGTTGTATCTGAATGCTGTGTGGTTAGTGGTTACATGAGGTCAGAACATACAGAAGTTAATGTTTTTAATTTAATTCTGTAGAAAACCCTGAAAAGTGCCAAACTCTCTGTGCTGTTATAGGTATGGGGCATGCCCCACCAAGCTGCAACTTGGCGGATGGCATAAATAATATTTTGGAAAATATTTTCACTTAAACATGTTTTTTTGTAACCCATGACACTTATGTTATCAAATTTTTTAAAACAAATTTCCGTTGGGTCTCAGGAGGATATACAGCAGAAACACAGAGATACCCACAGTTATGGACTTACCGATGAAGCCAACAGGTATGAAACTGGAAGAAGCATAATATGATTATGTATTAGCAAGCTCATTATAATCACTGACGTAGAAATGTGGGCATGAGAATGAGTTGTACATTCTATTGACAAAAAAATCTAAATACTTTCAAAATTAGACAAATGTGCATTTCTAGGCAACATTGCTAGCAACCTAGATGGACAAAGAGTGTGGATAGTGTCTGACGTAGTCAACATGAAGGGGCTACGGAAGGGACTTTTATACATGAGTAGGGTAAGTTCTTATTTGAATTGACAGTATCTTTTTAAATGTAGAACTGCCCCATCAAACTTTTGTCCTGATTTCCTTACCCTACATGCTTGCTAGCAGACCAATAGGTGCTACTAGCACAAGGTAGCTAGCTAACAGTATGCCATGTTTCACAGACTTATGATTTAAGTAAACAAATGTTTGATCTGACATTCACTAATTACAGCTCGCCAGCTAGCTACATAAGAAATAATAATGAAGTAAGGCTACAATATTTCAATAAATTAATGAATCATATCCCTGAGACTGTATACATCACTTTCAATTCTACAATCACTTCAGAGTTTTGAATGATCTTTATTCACAAGTTGTGTGTGGGAGATTCTATTTTAAAAAAAACTAACAAAGTGGTGTTTGGCTCATTCATTCATCGTTTGTTCAAATATGCAAGACACTGAGATTGAATGTGTGCATTCAACAACATTATTTTTTATATATAGGTATAGGCTCCTTGATGAAACTTGCTTGTTTCAGCCTTTTATTTCTCTTTGAATGTGGTGTTACAATCCATCCTGCCATAAGTGGCAAGTGAATATGCATTTGACATTTTCTGAACTTGTGTTTATGTCAAAGTGGTTTTTTTTCCCTTTCACTTCACTCAAATCATAATTTTTCTGTATTGGCTATTACCCTTCAGTGCAAAAAGCACTTTGGCCAAGTCTAATTACAGAAATAGATTTTTACTCCTATGTCTAATTTTGTCTTCACTTCTCAGTGTTTCTCTATAGCTTGAATGTATTTCCTTGATCCTCTACAATCCTCTTCAGTATCTTGGTTATTAAACTGTTGTTCTCACAAAATTCGACGTATAATTTTATTGAATTGGGAAATAAAATTAACATCTATTTTGTATATGATTTCACCAAAGTAATACCGTCAAATACTGTAAATGTGATAACATATTTTCCATCAGTAAAGCTCCGCATCCCACAACCTCCTGTTCAGGAACCACCTCTCTCAAATTAATTCTCACAGCTCTTTACAGGGCTCCTCTGAGACATTAAAGTAATCATTGCTGGTGTGGTGTACTAGAGAGACAGATTTGACACAATGAGTAACACCTACTTTATTAATTAACGGTTGCGATTTCACGGCAGCTGTCTATGGTGAATTGTTCTGAAGTGAATTTTGGGTCAAACAAAATCTGCTTTGACTTTTTGTCCTTAACTTTAACTAAAAGTTAAAGACAATGTCCTTCATGTCTTCACAAACACAGTTTTGCAAGTTCAAGGATTACCACAAACAGTTTTAAAAATTTCTTTTTTTGTTTATTTCCGAAGAAGAATCAAAAGATAAATGTTGATTGATTCCAGGCAACTGTCATTGTAATTACTTTGGATAAGCAAAGTACATCAAGCCAATTACTCTTTACTGGTTGCATCAGTCATTTAGTGATCAATTTAATAGGTTACAAAGAAATGAACAGGGGATATGATGGACCTATATTGGTAAGGTTATATGTGCAGACGTTCATTATGTATCAGCGAGCCAAATACATGCTGGTAAAGATAATGTATATTTTGGGGCTACCTTTCAAACATTTTCACTCACAAGTAAAGCGAAAGAACGCACACAAAATTGCTGTATTTAAATAATCACACCGTGTACCTAATTTGACTACGTGTAAAACTGTCTTCAAAGAGTTAGACCTGATTGAGAATAAAACTCCTGTTGTTCAACATAATTCTAAATAAAATTTATTCCAACAGAATTTAAAAGTTCAGTACCTGTCTGGAGATTAATGGCAATAACCGTAAATGTGGTTTTGTCTATTATTCAAACAAGGATATTGATAAATAATCCATGGATATGGATAAATGTTTGTTTTTTTTTTATCTGAAAAAAAGAATAATGGATGACTTTGAACAGCTATGAAGAATAAGCTCTTATGTTCTAGAAGGTTAATTCTGTTCTTCTTGCTAGGACCTGGTGGGTGGACCCACTGTGACTGAGTGGGCAGATGTAATAGGTCCATCCTGAATACTGCTAAAATTCTCATTTATCCAGACAAAGGAGTCCTCCTGTAATGATTGGAGGTTTTAGGTTCGGAGAACCAAATGCAACTGACAGGGAATCAGAAAGCGAGTTAAATACAAACTCGCCACAGAAACGGAAACTAACCACAGGGGAAGGAGTTAAACAAAAGATCGGGAACAAAACCTCCCTGGCATAAGCCAAAATAATAACCAACCTCAAAAGGAGGCGAATCTCGAATAGACAGCGAGAATAATAAACCAACCAAAAATAAACCTCACGCACTAACTAGTAGGAGTAGACAAGAGGTAAATAGAACAAAAAAATAAATAAAGACCTGAAGAAAACGGGAAAAAGAAAGAAAGAAATTAGCAAACCTGTATCTTTAAACTCTGTTGCAAAAAAGAGTTTAAAACCAAACGATACTAGGCAGCCAAAACAAAGAAGGAGAAACTGATAGGTTCTTTCTTTTTCTACCTATCTAACCCTATATTTGATACTCTCTAAACGGACTTGCTGCGTTCTCTATTATGACAAACCAAGAATGCAGTAACCAAAAATCCTAAACCTTTACCGACTTTGTTGTCAACATAACAACTGAGAATATTGAAGTGAGGAAATGCGGAAGTCCTGAGCATTTATAGCTGGCGGAAACACCGCACAGGTGTGGGAAATAATTGTCGGGCGAGAAGCAAACACCAGAACGGAGGCGGAAAAAATCCGATAGAACGTTGAGACGAAGCCCAAAAGAGAAATCAAACAAGGGAATAGCAGAGGCAGCAATAACCATGACACCTTCACAGAGTCTCTTGTACTCAGCATGATGCACTGGGGCCCTTGAATCAGTCAGAGAACAGAATTCTTTTAAAAATCCATCCATCCAACAAAATGTTTTTTTCCAGTAACAGTATAGCTGCAGATAACATATTTAGAAGTGATGTATTCCTATTATGTACTAATACAATGCATCAAATGAGGTACAGACCATCTTTATGTGTGTACATAGATTTCATAGCAAATGACAAACATATAAAATTTGAACAAATGTGGTCTTACTTTAATTTTACAAACAGTGGAAAAATAACTAATTGGTTTAAATAAGCCTAATGACCGGGTATGCAAACGTCAGACTGGAGAAAAGTGCTTGGAGAAGTAGCTTTTAAGGGTTTGAAAAATGCTTGATATTCTGTAAATATACTGTGGAAGTACAGTTACAAAAGCATAGTTACGTTTTAAGAACATTTTATAATTGTAACTACCATCAGGAAAATGACAAAATGTGAATTCCAAGACTATGATTTCCAAGGTGAAAAACCAAGATGATGATTAGCCAGCCTGTTGTACTTAATATTCAAATGACTTAATCACGTGTGTGAATGTGTTCACTCCTTCAACCATCAAAACTGTTGCTGAAGAAGCCACTGGGTGTATTGCAAATACTGCATCTGGAAAAAGGAAATTCAAGAATGGAAGACACGATTCAAGGAATATTTGTGACTATCAATGAATTTACTAGCTATAGCATTAGCTTATCAGAAGTTTTCAGTCAATAGCAAAATGTCACACTATCACTGCCACGCTAGCTAGTATCTGTAATTTATTGCTTTAAACATTGCACATTGATCATATCTAATGGCATCATACCACAAAAACTGCACATATTCTACCAATCAGTTAACCACAGCCATCACTATTTGTACATAATCTACTGTATATTGCTAGGCAAATTTGCACTGAAGACCACTACAGAAAACATTACTAAAGCAAAAACAGTTCATAGTTTGGAGTTAGAATTCTGGTGCAAAATTTGAATTTACCAGCATTATATCCAGGGAACATGGCTTGGCAAATTGTGGCAAGAAACCCTCATTTTATGAATGATACTATAAGTACATGTTCTGAATCCATAGATGCTATTACACCCCAGTCACAATTAAATATGCACATGAATTTGGCACTTGTTGCAGTACGCAGTACGGCTTTTATTGTCGTTTGAAAATTAGCATAACATGGCCACCGTACTAATGAGGTAAAAATGCCTGAAGGATACAGTGCCTACATTACATACTCCCTCTTAATGTGTGCAAACATGCAAGTCAATGCTTTAAATAATAATTCTGTTCTTGCAATGAAACAGGGGCATATAATGTACTGAATCACACTGTGAGGGACCTCTAAGCACAGCGATGCTGCCTAAGAGATGGCGGCTTGTTCGAGAGAGAACAGGCTCACTGCGTCATTGAAAAGAACAAATAAAAGAATCTCCGATTACCGTTATGCACTTCTTACGTGGCGCTACTGGTGCATTATAAACTCCGGCGTTTTTCCCCCCCAATTACCAGGGCGTTCAGTAATTGACGCTTAGCGCATTCAAGAAATGCCCTCTAACGTACCTCGCAATAGGTCATCTGAAAGGTCATATTCAAATGAGTTCCAGACAATAAGGCGGAAACAAAGATCAAGACGATGATTAACGATAAAGATTCCGGCTGGTCGTTGTGTCAGCAGAAAAGGCCCATGTATTCAACATGGCCTTCACGCCTCCTACGCCGAATACTCCAGAGGCCTGACCATAATTCGGCTGTTATTCCACCAAGCCACTGTTCGATAATAACAAAGGAGAATGAGCTCAGGAACTGGCAACAAAATGATCATTTCATCGGAGGAGCTAATGATCATTTGCTCTCAAGCTGTTGTGTGATAATTGGAATTTGGAAGAAAAAAAATTGAGTGTTTTTCCATGCATTTAGACTTCCGATCCCATCTGCATCCAACCCCACGTTAAAGACCATAACCACGGGCACATTATTAATTTATGTACTGGTGATCCGCTGCTTGAACTGTATACTGTAAAACGTGCTAGCCAAACATGCAGCCCTTCATTCCGTGGAACAATCTTTTACTCAATCATTCAAATGTTTGACAGATGAATTAAATTACTGCCTGCGTAGGATTCAGCCAGGCAGTGTTAAAGCGCACTCAGTAAAATTCCCAGTGAACACTGATCGAGTGCATTATAGTCATATAGGGAACACCAGATCTCTCTTGGACTCTTCTAGATTTACTCTATAGATAACATAGAAACTATGTTAGAACTGTGCATTTTACTGTGTAGGACTGCACTGGTACACTTCAGATGTATGATTAAGCTGTCTCTAAAGTGCCCCATATACTCCCAGGGGGCACTCTGGTGTCAATCATCTGCCAGAGCATATGTCCCGATGCTCTGTGGCTACATTTGTATTTATATCAT
Organism: Synaphobranchus kaupii; assembly: GCA_029718625.1. NCBI lineage: Eukaryota > Metazoa > Chordata > Actinopteri > Anguilliformes > Synaphobranchidae > Synaphobranchus > Synaphobranchus kaupii. The sequence goes on along the minus strand of CM056376.1, from coordinate 52,478,284 downwards.
AGTGGGTTTTCCCTTCTCTATGCATATGTGGTTTATGCAGCTATTGTAGCTATTGACTACAGAAAGCACCCTGTGCCATTGCATGGTCTTAATATTTTGGGAACAAATTGCTTAATTCGGCTAGTATATCTGTCTTTTTTTTTTGTTTGTTTTGTTTTTTTTCAGAATAATATAATTTGTTATTCTTTCTCTTTTCATGTCCGTTTATTGTTTATCGAAAGATATGTACTCCCATGAACAGGTGCTAACATTCAGGTAATGCTAATGCCCTCACCTGGAACAGTCATTTTCTGTAGCGTTGCTTCCATGGCCCTTACACATCTGCCAAAACTCCGCATTTTTCCCCCTTTATTTCCTTTTCTGTCCTTTCATCCTATCCTGTTTGTTTACTGTTTTGGACTTTTCATTCGGGCACTTGTGATTATCGTCACGCAAATGAAAGACTAATGAGTTATTTTTATGCAATGTTTGGCATTTTGACTGTTTTTGAAGGTGTCCTTCCTTCCAGAATACTGAGTAATACATTCTGAGTAATACAGAATAATGAGTAATACATAATACATGCTCTTAAAGAGAGCAAACGGGCATTCTGCGGTTTCTTTCAACCCTGTCCATTATTTGTAATAGAATATTTTAGAATTAAGGCTTGAGAGCGAGCCACAGACTTGGTGTGATAAACGAGCGTGGGGGGGGGGGGGGGGGGGGGGTGCAGGCAGGAGTTTATTAAGTATGGCCACCTTAACTATTTTGAAGCGCAAACAACATTTGACCAAAGTATGTCGATTTCAGATTCCAAAGTGCAATTCCTTATGGAGATGAGGAGATAAGGACACCGGCGCGCGATATGGAATGTTATTATTGAATTGTGATTGAAAGGCTATCTCTGCTTAGCACACTCATTAATTTCTGCTGTCATGTCGCGCTGTCCTTTGCGAACGCTCTGCCGATAGTGACCTGGGTCTGATGCCTTTTTAGCTCACAGTTAGACGCTAAAACCAGATTTCTTGCCTTATCACTACTTGCTGCCATCGCAGACAGGAGGAGCCATGCCCAGACAGAAGCAGGAATTCACTGAGGATCATTTGGTCCTGTTATTAATAGGAGATATTATCCATCTGTCACTATAGAGATGAGAAATTTAATCTGATGGAATGTGATGAATGAGAGAGGAAGGGAAAACCCTCTATTGGTGAGAGGAAGGTGTGGGGTGAGGTGGACCGTGGTTTTGTGTCCCAGATTACATGCGTCTTGCATATAGGAGATCTCACATGTTACTCCGGATACAAATGTGGCACCTTGCTACCTTGTGTGTGCAAGCTAGAGGCACATAAAACACAACCTTGGAATATTATTCGCCTGTCACTAATAATTCAGAACTCGTCAGATATTTTTTGTTGATTTTGACAGTTGACTTCAAAAAATGTCGACGGCTGACACAGGTGTAAATAGTCTGTAGCCCTGCCTTGCCTGCTTAGTCTACAGGACAAGAGTAGAGGGCCGTTTGTGGCCTTGTCATATCTGGAGTTACCATCATTTCACTACCCAGAAAACCCAGTCCCCTGAGTTCTACTGTTCATCAATATTCCACAGGCATTTTAGCCTTCCACAGTTTCTATTCTGAGCTGAAGATACAATGTACTAAGATTTCTTCAGACAACTCAGTCAGAACAATTTTCAGAGCCAGGCGGAGCGCTATTTGTGGATGTAGCTGTGGCATCTCTGTTTAATATTCACCAGGGAAGATGCAGTCACAAGCCTGCCATGCTTCATTAATGAGGATCACAACTAAAACTGAGTTATAATTTTAAAATGTGATCTGAACATATTAGGCCTAATTCCAAAGCTAAACCACACTGGATGACCTACGAACATGCAATATTTACACCGATTCTGCATTCGAGTTGTGTTATATTGGTCCACCATGGTTCTGGTGCAGAAATGCACTGGACCAGAGCCATGACCTGGTCTTTGAAAGGTCAATAATATAGGAAGTGTATTTCTAGATTTCATTTCCTGTTTGTCTGTGCGCTACAGGCCCACATGCATTTTTATTGGATAAAAATATATTATCATAAAAGAAAAAACCCCAATAAGGCCTACAGTAGGTCTCCGTGCAAGTATGCTTTTTCAGGAGATTAAAATAACGGGGGATTAAGCTGCTTTGTGGTCAATTGGAGGTTGCGCGAAGACAAGTTATCAAGCCTCCCTATCACAATCCAAAACCATAATCCCACGAACATGACATCACACGCACACGCACACGCACACACTACTGAACTACTGGATCAGAATAACAGAGCAATGCAAGGGGACCTGTCAGGTTGGACAGTCCGCCTCACACTATTAAGCAGAGAATAGTCCAAGAAAAATTTTGCACAACACGCCTGACCCCTGTAAAATTTGAATTAATCGCTAAACATGCAAAGCATGTACTGTAAGAGTATATAACAATTTTATACGTCAACCTTTGTTATGAAATTACGTGGTGTTCCACACACTGAAGAAGTGAAGATTCTGCTCAACTGTTATTTCCAAAGATTCTCGGATGTTTAAAGTTTCAAATTGCATCCAGTTCATGGACCCTAACTGTCGATTTCATCTCAGGCTGTTTAATGGATCTATTGAGCTCCAGACTGATCGCTTAATTACATGAACCTGTGAGCGATTAATAGCAATTAAGCAATTATCTTACGGCACAGGTGTGCATAGCAGTGCAGTGTATGTCTTGGAGACTGAGAGCCAGACTAAAATGAGTGATTGCCAGTGAGTGGGTCCAAAAGACATTGCGCCATGGCCGCTATACAGATTAAAGGCCGATTAACTAAACGTCTTATGTAGAGTAAAATAAGGGTTAATGCTGGTCATAATCAGTGTGGATTAAAAAAAAAAGCACAAAATGGGATGTTTGTTACATATGAGGAGTTTTATTATACAGGGGAGTTTTGTTTAATGTTAAAGGAGCAGTTCACCCTAAAACACATTAGAACCTATTTCCCCACTCACCCGGGGTGTTATCTATCCATCCAGTTTATCAGTTTCGTGAGCAACCAGGTCATTATATTTGGAAAGAGACGTTGCAGTCGAGTTTTTCGAATGTGTTTTTTTTTTTGGGCTTTGAGCGCCACAAATATTTGCTCTGTTGAGGTTCATTGTATTGGAGAGAGCTGTAACCTGTAATCTAGAAATATCCTCAAATCACACACAAACTATCTGGATGGATGGATAACAGCCCGGGTAAGTGAGGAAATAGGTTCTAATCATATACTGTGTTTTAGGGTGAACTGCCCCTTTAAACACTGTGAGTCATTCAACCCTTGCTTTTATTTTTCGTTATGAAAAGTTCACACGGGAAATGTGGCTGTTTAATTCAACTGGGGGGAAGAAAGCCAGTGTTACATTGTTTGACGTTCAATGCAAAAATGAGTTGGTGTGAAAAGCCTTTGAATAACGTCAGCGTGCTTTCATTTCGCCTCTTTGGCCAGCTGGGCATCTCCCTCATCCTCCTCTTCCAACCCCTTTCCCTCCAGATACTCTTTTCAGTGTTAGCGGTCAATTCCAATTCAATCAGTCAGCTCAAAAAAAGGGTGCAAAAAAAGCTCACATGCCATTATGGGCATTTTTCTATTTATGAAATGAATTTCAACATTTATTTTTGAATTGAAATGGAATTGACCCCACCTTCTTTCTGCATTATTTTTCTTATCGCTATGTGGTGTGACAGATGCAACAGGCCACCGATAATCTGACAGACTGATAATACAGAGCAGTTTTCCACCACTGCCATCAAAGCACAGAGAAAGATGGAAAAGTAGGTGGAATATATACTGTATTTTATTACAAGCACTGTGAGGGCCTGTGTTTGGATCTAACTGTCCTCTGGGTTGCACACATGCATTATGGGTAACCATCCATCATCTGGAAATGAAGGTAACGTTATGAAAAACATTTATCGGCAACAAGTACGACCTCGGCTCAGTCGGTAGCAGGTGTTCCTCACCCGCTCAAAGCTCGCCAACCTCACCTCAAAACTCCACGCTGCACGTTATCTGATAGAGCTGTTCCTGAAGACATTTCTTTTCCACAGTGTTTTTGATTATCCAGTCTGTATCACAAACATTAACACAAACACCTGAATTTGCCTCCTACTTCTGCTGTTTCATGCATTTGCCGCTGATGTTTGCTTCTTGCTGCAATTACATTGGCAAATTAAGGACAGAACTTCCGAGATCCAAAGGCTCTCACATTGCACAAGGCTCATAATTAGCGTAGGTTTTCAAGTGAATTTGACAGAATACCTAATTAACCTAATTTATGAAATCTCCTCCTTATAAAGCACATCTAAAATATGAATTTGCATATAAAAAATAAATATATAAATCAATGGTAAGGTGCTCTGTGCCTGGAAATTGATCTTATTTGTATATTTGACTGGTTATAGCTGGTATTATAACCCACCAAAATGTTTTTACAGCCTTTGATGATTCTTGTGCACTCCCAACTCATACATAATTATTTTAGTGAGCGTAGTCCTCAGGTTTTTTTGTAGTGGTAACTTTATTTTATTAATAATACCCGCGGTATGGAGAAGAGCTTGCTCTTTGAACATTTTCCATAGTTGTACAATGTGAGTCAGATGCCAGGATCTATTACAGTGCAAGAGTCAAGCTGTTCTTTGTTTTAACTGAAAATGAACACAAGACAAATAAATGACAGATGCTTTTTCATCAGAAAGTAGACAACAGCAGTAATGATTATAATTGTCAAGATAACAATGAAGAAGGCTTAATCATTGCAGCTATTTTGAGTATACTTAGCTTGATCCAATTAAAAATAAGACAGCAGAATCAAGTATAGCAATGTATGTAGAACTTGATTAACTGATTAACACCAAATTTAATGTTGCACCGTTGACTTAATGTAATTGAATTCCTACTTGATGTCACTTCCACAGTATTTTAATAAATCATAATAATAACTGAAATTACCATTCAGACAGCTATTTGAGAATATTATCATTAAGTATCCACATGTGGTGAAGGTAACTGGGCAATTGTGTCTAATGCTCTAAGGTTGTTCATTAATTTACTCACCAGAACTAGACAGTGAAAATCTGGTTAGTTAATGAAGCGGACTAACTTGACTGTGGTGAGAGCCCTGGCTGGTGTGAAAGAACTGAACAGAATGCACAAAAGTATGGGTGTAAACAAACCTGCTCAATTAAAAGGACCAATCTCACCGCTAGCTATTATTCATAAACAGGTTACACAGGAAAATGTTGTGTTAAATCAACTTTTACAGAGTACATATGGGGCCTGATTTACTAAGACCTTTAGCATGTGCAAAACCTTTTTGTGCACACAAAACTAATAACATGACCAATGATTGGTGCAAAACAAATACAATGACCAATCATTGGTCATGTTATTGGTTTTGCGTGTGCAAAAAGGTTTTAATAAATCAAGCCCATGGTTCCTACTGGACTCACATCTCAATTGTAGACATTCAGTCAAACAACCAAGCCCGTTGAACGGCTAACGTTGTTCCCCAGTTCTCAGTGTAAAAATGATCTAATGTCTGATAAGCAGGATGCCAAAAAGATGTGCAGTAGCTTTAATTGTAATCACGTCGAAGGTTAGTTACCGCACAGGCACATGAGACCTATGGCTTAGCTGCAGAACGCCGAATGCATGCCCTGTCCACTCTGTGTCTCCTGCCTCTGAGGCAGCTCATTGCACTGGCCCTGCATTCCCCCTGTTCCTATCAATGCGCTATTCGTCATAGCGCCTAAAAATAAAACTGTTCCCAAACAAGTGTGGACAGAGAGCAATGGAGAGCAGCACAAAGACACACACGCGCTTGCACATGCACACACACACACACACACACACACACGCACACACACACGCACACAAACATACACACATACGCACGCAAATACACATGCACAGTGCACACACCTACGCCTCATACACATACATACAGACACATGCACACGCAAATACACATACACACCCTTATAGAAAAAGAATATACTTCAGTATATTGTAAATATATCAAAATTATCATCACAATATATATTTTACTGCAGTACATTACATTTCCATAAGGGCACATACACACGCATGTACACATATGCACGTATACTCACACACGCACACACACACAGATGGCTTTTTGGCTTTGTTAGTCGCTGGGAACAAAGTGACTTTATTTGTTAAAGGCTCTAATTATATGTGATTATGCAACCTGACAAAAAGTGGCCGGAGTTCATAAATCCCACGGGTGATACTAACACCGCCACACTACACATAGACTGGAACCCACTGATGCAACCGGTGGGGTTTTACCAGAACAAATTAGCATAAGCGTTGCCCCTGTGCGGTGCAGTTGTTTGATTACTCTAACCTCTAAGACGCATGTGGCCCGACCTTCGGGATATTACTTACGTGCGGGGGAGGGAGGCGTGGATGGTGGCTGCGTTTCTCTGGGAGCGGAGGGGAATCGGCTGCCGCATGCACCAATAAACATTTCAATAGATGAACTGTATTTAACACCAAAGCAATATAGTCACTCTCCCCTGGCATCGCACAGGTTAGGAGGGGGGAGGGGGTAAATGGCAATAATATGTGACGGCAATATGCAACACTTCTATAGGATCTATAGGAGACGGCTGAATATTTCTTATAATGCGCGCGGTAAATGTAAACAGCTTTTTTATGTATCGGAGGTCTGAGCGCTTCCTTATTTCAATGCGCCAATCTTGCAGCCGGAGGACCGAAGCCGATTTCCGTGGGAAGGAGCTGATGGAGTGATGGAGGAAAAAGAAAATATCCTTTTAAAGAGCTAAAGTGCTTTACGCATTGTGGTGTCCCACGGTGCCGATGGATTTTGACAGTTCTCGAGGAGAGAATTCGATATCATTTGATTCGTTCTTATCGATTTGTTTCTTAGCAAATATAAATTTTGCTTGGAGAATCCACCAACGCCTTCTGATCTAGGCTCCAAGATAACAGGAAATGAGACATAACTGATTACCGCGGAGAAGTAACCTGTTAATCTGAGCCAAAATGAGCCCGAACAAGAAATGAAAGGCATAGTGAAATATGCGAAAGCTACTGAGGAATTTTAAGATGAAATGGCACAGCCTAGTGCAGTTAGCATGGAGGGCTGGAGTGAAATGATTTCAACAGAAGTCCCTTGTTGTTTTATTGAAAGTCAGTTGCTCCCTGGCTGAGACTGTGGATGTAGCACCATTTAATCAATTTTTAATGTCTTCACACGCACACGCACACACACACACACACGCACATAGATACATGCACATGCATACACACAAACGCACACACACACACACACACACACACACACACACACACGCTCATGCACACACAAACATGCACTCACTCATAGACACACGTGCAGGTCCACATAAAAGCACACATAAACACACACGCACACATGCTCACGCACATACACATGCACACCCACACAAACACATATATCTCTTTCATTACAAAAGTATATCAATGCAGGGATACAGCAAATCATCACTATGTGGTACCCAAGGGGTGCATTTTATATGAGATCAGTTCCTTTGTCCATAAGGACTGGAATACATAAGACACAACAATCATCATATAAAGGTTATAATGAGATTCAGAAATAGAAAGACAGTATATTCATGTTAACATGACCAACTGCAAGGTTCCTCACACTGGCAAAAAAGTGGCTCGATTTTTCCTTCACTAACTTAGATGACGCGCAGTGTGACTGTCCTACGCGACCAAAACAGTGCACTGAATATATAATAGTGCAAGCGGAACGGTTGGGTACATAGCATCAGAGTATACTCAAACAGAAATTATAGTAAAAAATATACAATGCCACATTCAGACAATATTCATGGTTATCACAGCAAAAATACATTTTAGAAAATGTTCAAAAAAGAGCAACAGGACTAGTTCCGGGTTTTAGAGAGATTATTTTCAGAGACAGCTAAAACTTTAAAATATAATATATACGTGAACCATGGATTTCACATGAATTTCAATGAACTGGACTAGAGGACACAGGTAGGTACAATTCAAGTACAATTTCACACTGACACTACAGAGTATGTTGCATAGAATTGTGGATGCATTGAATAACTTGCCTGGAGTAGAGATTCTGGGATTCTTGACTAAACTGACAGCGGCAAGGATGGGCAGGCTAGCCTAATCTAGTCATACTTTTTTTTACATTTCATTCCTTTTTCATGCAACACATTCAGTAACCATACCATAAGTGATTCGTCAAAGTACCACAATCTTTCCTCCAATACATGCAACTTTAAAAAATAATTAACTCCACTGCATTTTTTTCCCTAAGGGCGTGAGAAATATCACTTGCCAGCTGACATATTACCAGGGAGCCTTCACGTAACTTTGCGCAATCAAAGTTCAGATTGTACGTTTTTGAAAAATGAAAGGGAAAAAGTTGCAAGTGTTTCTTATGAGTTTTTCTTTTTAATTAGAGGCTGACATTTCGGTTTATTAGCTACACAGTACATTACACCCATGGCAGCCTATTACTTTGGACTGCATGTTACGGGACGGTAAAGGAAACCTGTGGGGCTGAATTATGCGCTTCAATTGGGGCCACGTTTCTGGAGAGAGATGTCTTACGAGACCCCGTGCGATTTCTCAGTCTTCCAAAGTCCTGTCCACTGCGGGCCGCTCCTTGTCTAATGCAAATGATGTCAGGTCACTCAAGGCAATGCTCTGAGATGGATGATGGCTGTGTGTACGCAATAATCGTTCATTTTTCCTCCTGCGATCTGAGCGGTGCATAACTGCCACATTAATAGACGGATAGTTCCACTGAGTGGTTGGACACGTTAACTGCCACCTTTGAATTGGAGAGTGAAAAGTGAGAGCAGAATGCTTGCTGTGGCTCATTACAAGCATGTCACCCGTCTACGGCCCCCCCATGCAGACACACACACATACACGCATGAACACGCACGCGCACACACACACACACACACACACACACACACACACACACACACACACACCTTTATCATTTATACTGCTCCTTGGGTCCTTTTCTGTCAAAATGTACGCTACTGTACATCCCCTCTCCTATAGCACGGCTACTCCATCCTATGACCCCTGCTCCCCTCTATCCCCACTGCCCCCCTCCCCAATTCTATTCCCCTTCAATATGCCACTTCCTCCCCCAGCCCTCATTTGTCCACCCCTCACTACCCTCTCCACCAACACCACCCCCCCCCCCCCCGCCTATACCTCATGCCCTTCATCCCCCGACTCCTCCCCCAACCCGCCTCCCTAAACACCCCCCCCCCCCCCCCCCGCCCACCCTACACAGCTCTCTCATGTAGCACCCACACCTTCCGTCCTTCAAGTCCTCCCACTTCCCCCAGATACCTCTCTCATCCGACGTCTCCGCACCCCAACCCTTCTCCTTCACTCTCTCGCCTTCAGTCCCCTGCTCCAGCACCCGCTTGGCCTCCGCCACCCCCACCCTTCCCTCTCCCACGGGCAGGGGAGGGACCACGCGCATGCCTTCACAGTGGAAGCCCCGTTCACACTGCGGTGGCTTACTTCAGTGCAAGCCGGCGACCGTTTTACCAAGCAGGTCGACGTCGGCGGTTGATTGGCCTTGCCTAGATTTGCATTGCATTATGTGAGCAAACATTAAAAGGAGGAGGTAGGTGAACCTGTAAATACATCATAGCTGGGTCTTTGTGTCTACAGAGGCCAGGATCGTTAAAGGAGCGGTACAATAGGATGTGCACGCACACTAATTAGGAACCAGGAGCCTTAAAAAGAAAAGGCAATGCATTCAAAAGCAGCAGGTGTGTGTTTGTAATTCACGGAGGAAAAAAACATCAATGCAGCTCACAGGCCTACAAAGATCAGTAAGCCGGGATATGACCGCAGGCAAAGGCATGGTGAAATAGTGCTGGGATCGGCACCGCTTCTATGCAGAACCGTTTGGGTTTACAGGACCCTCTGGTCAATCTGGTAATTTTTTTTTCCCAGTAAAGATTTAATGGAAAATCAAAGGATTCATTTCCCACTCTGCTTTCAGTTCTGTAAACGCTAATAGTACACGGGGCCAGGGTCAGTCCCACACGACGCAATATGGCCTCTAGCAGTCAGGGATAGGAGGTGAGCTGCACTCTCCCCCCTGCATCCACTGCAGACGTTCTCTTATTTTATTGATTTTTCTGCCATGTTTCCATCAGCAGAGTTTCATCTTTCTGTCACAGTCTTGTCTTTGCGGGAACATCCGCGGTGAATAATAACGCGGTTATAAAAAGAAAAGCTGGCTGAATAATGAAACAAACAGCGGGCGTGCTGCTGGGTTATGCAGAAGGACAAGTTGCCGTGGGAAACGGGCCTGCATACGAAACATTCTTTTCATCAACGGGTGGTGAAGAAAAAGGAGTTTTCCTGGGCAAAGGGACCTGGAGTGCTGGAGGAGGTTGCGGGGGGGTGAGGGATGCAGGCGGGGAGTCACGAGCGTACTACCTCAGGGACATAGCAATAACACTGGAATCAGAATTGTGATATGAACACAGCATTGAGGAAAATATTGTTGATACAGCACACTCTGGAAGACCATAATGTATTCGGGGACATACCACACTGACACCACATTCAAAATGATCACACTGTATTCAGGAACATAACACTAACACTGCACTCAGGAACATAATACTGACACTGCACTCAGGAACATAACACTGACACTGCACTCAGGAACATAACACTGACACTGCACTCAGGAACAAAGCACTGACACTGCACTCAGGAACATAACACTGACACTACCCTCAGGAACATAACACTGATACTGCACTCAGGAACATAACACTGACACTACCCTCAGGACCAAAGCACTGACACTGCACTCAGGAACATAACACTGACACTGCACCCCGGAACATAACAGTGACACTGCACTCAGGAAGATAACATTGACACTGCACTCAGGAACATAACACTGACACTACCCTCAGGACCAAAGCACTGACACTGCACTGAGGAACATAACACTGACACTGTACTCAGGAACATAATACTGACACTGCACTCAGGAACATAACACTGACACTGCACTCAGGAGCATAATACTGACACTGAACTCAGGAACATAACAACGACACTGCACTCAAGAACATAACACTGACACTGCACTCTAGAACATAACACTGACACTGCACTCAGGAACATAACAACAACACTGCACTCAGGAAAATGACAATAACACTGCACTCAGGAACATAACAATGACACTGCACTCAGGAACATAACAATGACACTGCACTCAGGAACATAACACATCAAGCAGAACAGGCTACCAACCCTGCCAATGAAAAACCAACACTGGCAGTACACTAAGACTGGCTTTAGGAGCCTAACACGGATTGCATTCTCTTCCCTCATCACTCATTGATCGCGTGAGGCTGGAGGGTATATTGATTTCTATGAAACAAATTTAAATGAGCAATTATTACCAGCCAAAAGCATACACTGAGGGGTTGAGACAAGCAGTAAATGTCATAGTGGCAAGAATGCCATCTTGTATTTATCAATTTATTTATTTATTACAGCACTTAAGAGGTCCATACCAACCTCCTTTTTTCTCAGCAGAGCTACTGCAAAGTCCAGCCCGCTGTTCTGTGCAAATCGGTTTTCTTGAATCGGATCCATGAAACACTAGCTGTCTGCTTGAGAAAATTGCACTGGCTGCTTAACAAGCTATTTAATTTTACATGTTCATAGTTATGTATTTATAATTTAATTGAGCCCCCTGATACCGGTAACAAAAAAATGTGATGGAAAAATCAAAGGGAGAGGAGGGTTACTGGCAGGCACATTGTGCCTGATGATAAACACGGCTTCCTCCCAGGCCCTGCGGAGACCGAATGCCTCCACTGCAGCGCTGGACGCGCAGGAAACAGCACCAATTTCCCCCAATCAGGCTTCCACAGGCCCGTGCGAGGACATTGGGTGTGATTGGGCCACGTTTCTCCTGTAGCTGTGCATTACCGCTTCGTGTTACGAGGGGGACGACTAAGCTGGCACTGCCTCCGCTGCGGGGAGCTAGGGGAAGGAGGAGGTACGAAAGAATAGAGGCTAAGGAGGGAGGAGGTGCAGGTGATTTGGGGCGATAGAAGGGGAGGGAAAGAGCCCTAGGAGAGAAGGCTGAGGGATGATTTAGACAGAGGACAGAGGAGGTGAAGAACAACAGGCGAGTGGAGAGGAGGCGAGGAACTGAGGCTGACTTCCAATCAAAAGTCATTAAGTCATTAATTAAATTATCTGCTTGTACAGACAGAGAGAAAGAGAGAGAGAGAGAGAGAGAGAGCGAGAGAAGAAAGAGAAAGAGAGAGAGCGAGAGAAGAAAGAGAAAGAGAGAGAGAAAACAAGAACACAGTAAAATGTTCAGTGTTAAATCACCTTACAGAATACATATGGACCCAATTTGGACTCGTGTACTCTGAGAGAGTTGGATTAACACTGGATATTTCACTGTGTAAAACTTGCATTGTGAGCCAAAGCTAAGGACAAAACGCCGATTGAATCCAGAGGGTAAACACAGAGGAGGAACACAGAGGAGAACACGGACTGAGGAGGTGTAGAGGAGCAGAAAACACAGTGAGGGTGCGAGTAATAAAAAACAAAGACGGAAGAGAGATAATGGGAGTAAGTGGCAGGAAGACAGTAAGTCCGGGCAAAGTACAAAAGAGAACCGGAAAAATGTGAAAGGCTAATGTGGCTAACAAATGGAATGATGAAAGAGCCGGAAGATGGGAGTGTGATGAGAGGATGATGTTGTTTTCAGAGGTCATTGCTGAGTATTTGGCGGAGGAGAAATGACGTAGTGGATCTCAGTGGGCTCACGGTGTAAAAATATCTCAGACACACACTGTAAGAGAAGGAAGAAAGAGTTTGAGTGCGACTACAGTAAGCAGGGAGCTGAGGTCTTATTTATGCTGAAAGAGTTTGAGTGCGACTACAGTAAGCAGGGAGCTGAGGTCTTATTTATGCTGAAAGAGTTTGAGTGCGACTACAGTAAGCAGGGAGCTGAGGTCTTATTTATGCTGAAAGAGTTTGAGTGCGACTACAGTAAGCAGGGAGCTGAGGTCTTATTTATGCTGAAAAGCTATTTTTATGTATGTGTTTTACTTGGAAACTGCATTTGACGATGGAAAGTCACGATGCACAGAGGACGGCTTTGTAATTCATTTGCCGTTTCATAATTAAGCTAGTTATATTTTGGGTAGCACTGTCGCCTCGCAGCAAGAAGGTACCGAGTTCGAATCCCGGCCGAGGGCCTTTCTGTGTGGAGGTTGCATGTTCTCCCCGTGTCCACGTGAGTTTCCTTTTCCAGGTCCTCTGGTCTAATAAGTGGGTTAGATAATTGATCAATGGATAGATGGATATTTTTTATCCAAAAGATTTAATCTCATCCTTCTGTAAAAAAATCTCTCGCCTTCCCTTCCTACCCCATCTCTGTCTATTATATATCTTTATACATTTAAAAAATTATGTTATTATTATTATTATTATTGCTATTATTATTATTGCAAAACTACTACTACTACTACTAATCTACTACTAAAATGAATGGTTCTTATGAATATTTGTAAATAATCTTCAAGGTTTTTTAACGTACATATTGCAGAAATGTATTCCTAGCATTTTCCATATCTACGAAATGAGCACAGAAATATCTGCTTCCACAGAAATAATCATTAGATGACTCATGCAATCATGGTAGATCAAAGTTTTCTTTATAAACTTGTCTAATTAATTCTAAAATGATACCTCCAATGTGAAGTTTTCACATTCTTGACTCAGATGTTATAATTTAATGGAACCCCTCCCCCCTACAAGAAATGCATCTAACTTTTCCATTAAGCCGATTCTTACAAACGTGAGAATGAATTTGAAGATGTTAAGCTTAAAAAAATGTTGAAAGCATCTGGCACTACATAAGTATTTTAAATTAAGAAAATGTCAGCCATAGCTACACTTTTTTATTTCGTTCATTCTAGTCATTCGCTTGGAAATTTCCATTCAATAATAGTATAGCATGGTTCATTTACAGCTGTGTAGCATGATCTTGTAATATGAAACTGAGCCCTAGATGTAGGCTACTCCTGTTTAACAGGCATAACTTCTTGCTACATAACTTCTTGCTATCTGGAAATGTTTTGTTACTGTTGAATAACACTCTGACTCAAGATTAGCTGACAAATATGACGTATAATGAATACAATCATTGAATCATATTCTGTGTGAGATAAAAGTCTCTCAAAATTCTAAAAGCTTGGAGTGAAAAAGGGTAGCGTGCAGGTATAGCATACAGCCTATTTAGACTACCTATTTTTGCAGGATGTTTCAGCTGGCTACTGTTGTAAGATTAATTTATTTCATGAAAGCCATGGATTTGGTTTGTTCTCTGCTATTCAGGAAATTGAAAATGGAAATTACTGAATTGAAAAATGGCCATAACTGAAGTGCAGCGTGAACAACATTTAAATGTGCATGACGCAGGATTTTTATATCTATGTTGCACTAGCGATCTCTGTCTTTGCGCACATTTGCTGAATCCGTGCCCCTCTGCCTGTATTTATTGTTCTTTATTTACTGTATTTATATAAGATTTATTATTCTGTTCTTTTCTGTGTGGGGATGGGTGGGTGTGGCAACAGAGCATGTGGGGTGGGATGGGATCAGGTTTCAGTGGAGCATTAGCTAGCTACTTCAATGGTGGAGGTGAAGAAGCGGAAGTAGCCTACAGTGAAGCCAAACAACAAGCCAACAGGGCGTGTTCAAAAAGCAAAGTCAATCTAGGATTTGCTTTTCCTTGATGGCGCGAGCTGAAGTTTAGCAAGGGGATTAAAAGCGACACGGTGTGTTTTCTGTTGGACCTGTAAGTAACGTTACCTCTAACTATACAGCTAGCTACATTAGGTAGCTAGAAGGCCGTAGTCAGGTATCTTGAGTGGGCAGTGTTTAGGACGGAGGAGGAGACTTCTTTGATTGTAAGCACAGGACCACAGCAAGGCTAAAACTCCTGCACAGTGCACCTTGTAGACATCTGAGTTTAGCTCAAGAAGACCTTTCAGCGCATGTGCATTTACCAAAACAAGGTGACATAGACAAGAAATAGTTCCTTTCCAAAAAGTCTCTTGTGAGTTAATTTACTCTGAATTGCTTTATGAAAAGTGCAGAAATGTTTGATAACAACCGTTTCATTAACATCATTTAGTGTTTGGCAATAAATATTAAAATGAGTCTAACAGTGATATTGCTTGAAATGATTATTTTGTTTATTAAAAATTGCTTTCACTATGCTACAAAAAGTTCAAAGCTTATAATTGCTTACACAAATGAGGCATTTCCATTTGAGATGTCGCATTATGCATTTAGGTTGTTTCTTGGGGAGCGATATGAGAGGGAGAATTGAACAAAGCGTTTTTATTTTCTTTAGTAAAGAGAATAATTTTAATTTGTTTTCCACGGCTGAGCTGTTAGAGATGACAACAGGCACTGGGAAATATCCCAGGCCATCTCTGTTCCATCTTTGGAAGAAAACCTTTCAGATTCATAGGAAATGTAACTTCAACACTGCTCCACCTGCCCATTTGAAATCCAGGTCAAGTAACTGACAACCTTTCGTTGGCACGGACGACCAGTCAGTTAAACCCAGCGCCGCTGCCGCACTGTGAAACCCTTCACATTCTCAGCCTGTGTACATCGCACTAATTGTCAGTGTTGACCCATTGCTCACGCTCAATAGAGTAGTGTGAGTACGAGAGCCTACCCCTACTCTGGTTGAATATCCTCGTGTTACAGCTTTGCGCTGGAGCTTGTTGACTTCAGTCGCAACACGGCTGCAGGGAGGGTTCTTGTTAACACCTGGTGGAAAAAGGTCAGCCACAGAGGACGAGAAAGTCTGCAAGGCCCTTGAAGGAACAAAAAAAAATTCCGCGGCGGTTCGATCCGAGTTCGCGGCCGGCTCTCTGTCAGTCTTCATGGGGCTCAATCCAATAGCACGCACCCTCGACCGCTGCCACCCGCCAGACAACAGCAGTCCCTGAGAAACCCCAGCAGATTACCCCCGAATGCCTCCGCGCCGCAACTCAGCCAACCTGCATTCTCCTCCAGTCTCATTTGCATAACCAACATAATAGTCCTTTTCCCTTCCTCTCTCCTTCCATTTGGAGAACACACAAAGTGATGCCTACTATCTGGGCTGCTCCCGGTCTCTAGTTCACCACAGGCAGTGATCGGTCCTGAGAGCTTCTCCCAGGAGCCTAAAGCAGGTCTCTTTTGCAGACATGCAGGCACACATGCGCATACACACACTGATCCCTACTCACAAAGCCAGACACGCGCACACACACACACACACACACACACACACACAAACAGTTTGTCACACAGAAAACATTTATTTTAAACCCCACCCGGTACAGACAACCACACACAGTTATTTACGTATATACACGTACAAACACACACATACACACACACACACACACACATAAACAAATTAATTCAAACAAAAAAGCACAAACAACAGACACACATTAATCATGCAGACAGATAGAAGCATGCACATAAACACACATGTGCACATATAGACACAAACATAAACACACACGTACACACGCAAACAACACACACAAAGATGTTGCAATTCTATGCAGTTAATGTACCATATTTATGAAGGGACATGTATAGATGTGTAATCTATGGTTCCTCTTTGATTTTTAAATATGAGAGCATTTCTGTGGCTTGGCCCAGGACGTGAAAATGAAGAAACGCTTGACAATGGATGTTCGAAAATAAAGAAATCTCGTAGTGTACGCTGCATGTTGCTGTGGCCCAACACTTCAGTTTGACTTTATATCAGTCGTTTAAATGTCAGGAGATAAAGCTGGAATTTAATACCCGGCAGGCAGTCAATAAAGGTTAATTAACATTGAGGGGGAAAGGGAGACCTACGGGGGTTGGAGGGGAGCTTATAATTAAATGGCTGACATAGTCTAGCACACAGATGGGAAGGTATGCTCGCAGTGGACTCCACATCTACATTACTATGCCGAATGGAAATTTGTAATCTTAGATCACATTGTTTATCGGCCATACGGACACTTCAGGTGGACTTAAAATGCAAACACATTTTCCATTTTGAACAAGCTGGCTGTGTTTGAAGCATTTCGGGTTAAATGCATTTCGAGGGCAGAGGCTCACAAGACCAGGAGCCTCTCTGATATACCTGATCTCAAACTAGTACATCACACTGCTGCTCTCAATCTTCAACTGGAAAAATAAATGTTTAACATCTCAACTGCAAAATAGATACTTGTGGTTGTATCTCATAAGTAACACTCCAAGCCACGTAGCACAAAAAAGAAACATGCATCAAATAAGTATACACAAAATAACTGACTTACTCTACTCAAAATACCACAGAATAGAACAGCGTGGGTACGGTTTCCTACCCACATCTTTCCCCTTTTGAAGTAATAAAATGCTCCCTTCCCTCAGTGAACAAAGATTAATAATAAAAAAAGAACAGAGGATGAGGTAAATAAAGTGAGTCAGGAGAAGAAGACAATGCATGCATCCTGAGTTCTTAAATTGCCCAAAGGTGCAAGCGTTCCCCGACTCTCTTCTAATGACACGAACATGAAAAGACCTCCAACTCAGGTAAGCGGACGGGTGCGTATGGTCAGGCTTACATTAACAGGCCGGCATGAATGTGTGATGAGCGAGCGTGCGCTCGTGTTTTACATTGCATGGGCGTACAGGAGGGGGTGGCGTCGGTGGCGATACGGGTGAGCGGGCAATGCCGCCGCGGCGTGAGGCTGCGGAGGCGGGTGACTCACCGCTCTGAATATCGCTCCGTGAGGCGCAGTCGCGAGAGATGCCAACCGCTATAGCCATTCAGTCAGCCAAACAATGCTGTCAACCGTGCTGTGTGCCTGCCTAGGAGCTATTTTGGTTAATGCAGATAATTCTCCTCACTCGGCTGGTGTGAAATGGCGTTGAAATCTTTGAGATGGATTCTAAAGGCGCTTGTGGGTGAGAGGTGTCTCAGAGAGTGGGCCTGTAGACAGGGAGCAGCTTCTGTGTGGTAGCAGAGATTCCTGTGGCTGGTGGCTTCCCCTCTCCCCTCTGCTCTCTACTGATAAGTCTATTATTGACTGGACTTAATTGCATTATTCTGCACATTTCTATGACACGGAGGTGTAGAACCACCCTGGGACGAGTCTCAGTGCTGCTAGAACCAGGCCACCACCACAGATTGGATTAGTCACAGCATACAGCACTCAGACAGACCTAACAGGATCGCTCCAGCAGGGATGTCGGAAAATTTCCTATTACTCCGGCCATGCCTTAATCTCATTTCACTTATCTGTTCTCCCTGCCAAAATACCGCGCTTTTGCACAGGTTGGGAGGGGGGCAGAGAGGAGGTGCTGTTCCAGAAGTGTCCGCCTGACTCCCAGAACCCCCTTCTCCGCAGCTCGACCCCATTGCGCGGATCACGCACGCGAGCGTTCCCTCTGCTCGCCAGCACGAAGAGGCCCTTCCTCGTCACCGTGGCAACTGGCATAAATTAATGCTAATTGGCGGCTATTTTAAGTGCGGAGAGGACAAGTTTGAGGTCTGCGACGCAGATGGGGTTATGGCTAGCAACTGATGTATGGGACGAGCCGAGAAAAGATGCTTGGTTCGTGAAATCTTTTGGGAGTGAATGACAGCATCAAAAGGGATCCAAGATGAGTTTTTGAGAGCCAGCCAGTTTCCATCGCTCTTTGGCTAAAACCATCAGCAATATGCTGCCGCACATTTTCTCTCACTGATACAGCACTTTCTCTACACTCTACTGCCCAATCCTCCTCCTGGAGATCTACCACCCAGTAGGTTCTCATTTCAACCCTAATTTGGCACTAACTAACTCTACTAATTAGCAGCTCAACAAGATCTCTAGGGCTGTGTCCGAATCAGCACCCTTCCATACTATTAAGTAGGCTTGCTGAGTAGACAGGACGAGAAAGTCCTCAAGTAGGCAAAATATTCTCTAAATGTAGTGTACTTTAAAACCCCGTATGATACACGTACTTCCGGGGTTTCGAGTATATTTGGGAGCACACTTCAAGAAGTGCGCAAACATTTTGGTTGCATAAATATGACGCGCAGATTTGTTTTAAAAAATTTTCCTTCGATGACAACAAAAACAACACGTGACAAGGGCAGGACGTCTTACGACACTTCCACAGTACGGCTGGAAAATAGTATGGGAATATATTTTTTTTTCTGCGTACTGCACATTGCGTACTAAACAGTGCACATTAAACACTATACACAGGAGACAGGACACAGTAGATAGGGGCTCTGATTCAGACACAGCCCATCTGTTGAATGAGGTTCACTTGGGTTGGAGTGAAAACCGACAGGACGGTAGAGCCCCAAGAACAGGATTGGGCAGCCCTGCTCTAAGTAAAAACAATCAAGGAGAAAGTAGAGCCTACTGCCAAGTTGCTTTAAGCAATTCTAGTTTGTTGCTGATACTGAATTCTCCACAAAGGACGGGTCAAGGTAATTCTAACAATGGTAATGACAACTGGTCAGGTGTATTGACTTCATTGTTACAGTGAGTAATTATTTGGAGCAGTACGCCAAGTAACAGTGGATTTCAATGGTTGAAAGCTGCCACTCAAACCCGCTCGACGCCCCCGCCCCTCTGTTTTTGCGGGCAGATGTGTATTTAGGAGCATAACCCAAAGGTTTATGCAAGATATTAACACCTCCCATTCATCATGATCTTACAGTCATTACCCAGTGCTCAAAGTTCCAACACGCTGTGCGGCACCGACAGCTGAAGGCTGCATTAAGTATGCATAATGTGTCTCTGGAAGGATGAGATGGAGATCAATAATCTGTTTTTTAAACCCGGCCTCTTCTTTATGTATTTCCCTTCTGCATGGAAAAAATTTTTCAGTGATAACCTTTCATCCTTCAAGGTCCATTTATTTCTGTCAAAGAATAACACCAACGACAACAACAAAAAAAAAAACCCTACGGACCCAGTATTCATTTTGCATCAAAGCCGAATGTCATTCAGTTGCAGGTCTTCCAAAATTTTATCAAAATCGAGTCATTGCGAGATGTCTTTATGTACAGATAATCACAGGCAAATTTTGCCTGTGGACAAGATGGCAGCTCCGGACCAAGAAAACATCATTAGCAACTATGATCCACGGCCTGATTCTCTGTCAGGCTGATCCCCCTCTTAAATCTGTGAGATTGTAACAGCCACTCCAATTTCTTTAAAGAGGATGTGGTTTTTGGCACTGGCACAAAGAAATAAGCTCTAGGAAGTGCTTTATGTCCAGAATTACTGCACCTGCACTGGTACCACGGGTTTAAAATCATACATTATTCACATTTTCAAACTAAATTATACTTTTTTTATGAGAAATACCTAATTTATCTAGTTATTTATGATATACAGCAGACTATCAGACACAGTTCAAGCTTGTGATTTCCAAGCTATTTAAAAAATACATAAAAACCAAGTGAGGCATAATCCATAAAGAGATCTTCAAAAGCTAGCTATGAAGTGGCAGAAATATTATCTGCAAAATGAAAAGCCAGAATTAATTAAGCTATTCGGCACCCTCAAATGAACATCACCCTTGTGCATATACCTCAACATATACCTCAACAAGACAGGTTTTTAAAAAAACCCTGTCTTAGAATAAATGGTGTTTGATGAAAATCTACTTAATATGGATCTGATGGCTACAAGATACCAAGCTAACTAGTGAGCTAATTTTGCCAGCTAGGTAGTAATATCCCACTCACTATGCTCATATATGCATAGTGTAACTTGCTTCTATATTCATGAAAAAAATGCACCTTCTCCTGAATGCTAACCAATTGGCTTAGTGCGTGGGAGTCGAGTTAAACCACCGAATGGTACCCACTCAATCTTCTTGGGTTTATTCAGTGTTATCTAGCTGAACTTACCAGATTTTATGTGGATACTTTACTTCTGATTTTGCATAAATGTAGGTAAATCACAGATTTTATTCAGGCTTATTAAATCATGGTTGCAACAGGGTATGACATTGGTGTCAAACTGGGAGAGAGTGTCAACTTCAAGTACCAATACATTTGATTTGAGTTATTCTAAATTAGCACAACAGATTTGAATAAAAATAAAGCAAAATTAGTGACAGAAAATGTTCTTTGAAAATACCACACAAGACAAAAATATAACAATTATTAGAACACTGTTGCAAGAGTATATATTTTCAACACCATAGTTATCCTATGGTCTCAAGTCTTTTCCATTTGAAGTCCAATGTCAAACCTTGGTTGAAACTTTGGTTGGTTGCTGAAGCCGGTTGAGGGTAAAGCTGGGCTGTTGGTAGGATGGTGTTCTTTTTCCAGCGTGGAATGGCTGGCCTTCATGGCTGGATGAGATGATATTGGTCGGCTGCACACTGATGCTGAAGGAACTCACGGGTTGGTCCTTTTTCCTGTCTTCTCTCAAAGGCCTACTGGTTCCGGTTTTTTTTTTTATAATGAAACAAATTTCAAGACCTCTAAAGAGAGCTTAATTTGCCTTGTTTCAAAGGTGAGACCCTGTCAACTGAACAATTGTGTTATGATGCAAGGGTCATGGAAAGTGTAAGCAATGGAACATGCTCTTATCAGGAACAGAGAGGGCTGCGAAGCAGAGAAGAGGACTCTAGAGATCATGTTGTGGATAAATGCTTGACAAATGTAAAAACAAATCAGAGAATAGATCTTGTTTAGCTTGTTCTTGTGTCGCTCCTAGAAAAACAGTTTGTCGTTTATGACCTTGATTTCTTTAATTTATGATACCCCAGCTACCCAGATATTTCTTTTTAGATATTTTATTTTTTAAAGAAAATGGTATATCATCCTTCAGTCCACAGTCCATAAGCCTGCAGTTATGATTTTGCCTGTGACATCTTGTACTCCTGTGATTTGGCTTTATTCATTTATTTAATCTCTGTAATATGAAAGGAAAGTTTTCAGCCCATTGTTAGCCCAGTGGTTTATTTTCATAGGTTGTCCTTTGGCCAATACAGCAGGCTTCCTCAGAATTCGCACACTATCCTTTGGGATGGCCCGTAAAAAACTATGACCCACAGTCTTTATTGTCATGCCATTTTGATTGGCTCTCGGGTTTCACCGCTGATTCCCAATCGCCAATCCGAGTCCCAATTGCGGTTTGAAAACAGGTTTCGCAGACGAGGAGCAGTTTTCTTTGGGGAGGGAGGACACGGCCACACTGCTAAACGTGCTAAGGCCAAACACATCGCTGCAAGTGGTTTCTAAGCTTGGAACAGAGCGTGGAACCGTGCTTTATTAAAGCTGTTAATGGAATAATATGTCACACAGCTTACAAAGAACTGCGGCTAAAAAGATGTGCTGGGCAGAGAAGCGGCTTTCACCTCTGTGGTGGAGAGGCTGGGTGATTGACACTCCAGAGCAAAATTTCAGCTCTGAACAGATCAGTGTCTCGCAGGCAGATCATTAGGATTTTGACTCTGTCAGGCTTTGTCATGGATGATAATTGCCAGCAATTGTGTGGAACCATGAATGTTGGCAATAAATTGCTCACAATTTTCTATTCCTCTCTGGTGTGAGACATCTTTAACAGAGACATCTTTAGAGAAAGCACAGTTGCTGTGGGAGAAGGCAATTAAAATTTCAGCAGCATAAAACATCCATTGTCTTGATCTGGTTATTTAAATGTGCGTCATAATAATAATAATAATAATAAAAAACTTTTAAGGATGTTTGCATCAAATTGCAGCTTAATTGTTCTGCGCAGGGTACTGAACATGGATGTTTGCTACGGTGGTATAGTGATATGGTGTCAGCACCAGGCTGCTTAATATATACTGTATACATGTAAAAACAAACCTTTCTGTAGCTCGTGGTGCACTTTGATATTACAAATGGTCTACTGTGTTGTAATTAATCATTGAGTTTCTTGATTCATTTTTATTTCTTGGGTAGAGGGTAGGTTATAAAGGGCAACAACATGTCGTTCATTACAAGCAGTCACTGTTTATCATAGAACTTTTTAATGCCGCCAATTAGCATCGACAACACAAACCACAAGGCATCAATAATCAGAGCTTGAATTCATTTTTTATGAGGAAGGGCATTGGGGATCTTCCCCTGTGGCAGTAAGAAAGTGGGGGATTCCAAAGTTCCAAAGGAAAGAACAAATATTTTAACAATGCATATCACATATTTGTAACTGCTCAATGCAAGTGCACCGGGCATGTACTGCTTCAGAATTTCTAAATCATTACAACAAAGTTACTTTTCATTGCAATGCACACATGAGTTAAACATCTTCAAGCATCTTCTCAACTGTCCTAGTCCTATTTTGAGATAATTTATAGTGTAAATGGCATAGCAATGCCACATCTAAACCAACAGTATTAAATGCTCAGGTAACTCAAAACTGACTCTAAAAACATCTTTATTCACCTTCAGTTTCCTTTTATTTATTTATTTCATCATTTGGCCACATTTTCAATTGCCGCGACGTGAAATAAATTTTATGCCCTATGAGCTATCTCCTAAAAAGAGCCGTTGAAGTCAGATTTCAGCCTGCGGTGCTTCCAGCAGCCATTTCAAAGTGGCAATGTGACCAATTTCATGTGACTTCTTGAATACCATGGGTGTTTTGGAGTATGGACAGATAGAGAGTTACTTTTACTGACAGTTTACTAATTTTAAAAATGTATTTATTTGTGAATACAAAGACTAACATTTTTTAAATATGGAGCATGAAGAAATGTTGACTTGTGCCAGGGCAGTGACTTCAGACTAAGTAATATCACCACTGATGAAACCCACCTTCAGCCAGTGGCTCACTTTTTTTATGTTTACCATCCCTGCCATGCGTACTTAAACGCAAAGCCCCCACATCCATGGGGACTGATTCACTGTTGAGCACATTGTCTCAAGAGGAATTTCTTCTTCTTTCTTACTTGCTGGGGGGAGCTTTTATTCTTGGCTTTTGGTGCCCTTCATTTTGATTCACACACACACACACACACACACACACACACACACGCAAAAGGAAATGCAATGCATGTACTTTGTTGAATGCACCAATCAATTTATGGATTTTTTCATCAATGAGGACTGATTAAATGTTTACCATCGCATAATGCAACGCTTTGATTACTGAGCATAATTAACTTGTAGCAGCATTTTCCAGTTCTAAAAGAAGATATGATTATGAAGGAACAGGAATGTAGTTTGTCACATAATACACATGCAATTCTATAACATAGGTATGGAAGGTATGTAAACATGAAATGATGCTTATATGTACATGCAATCCTGCAAATAAATTATTGACTGATAGTCAAGTATGTATTATTTTATATGTCTGTGCCTTGTCATCATTAGACCAATAATCATGTGTGTGTGTTATCTTCTTTTAATGCTTCATGGTATCGTTAGCACTAAGGTTACTGATGAAACGTGACAATCACACACAGTATGATGATTTACATATGGTTTAATGGCATATGTATGATTTGATGAGTGCCAAAGACTCCATGTGAGAATAGAGATGGGCATCGTCATGAAAAATCTTGGAATTATGTTGCTTATCAGGGAACTCATTGTGTATTAAAAAAAATCCACTTCCTTCCTTCTTTTAATCCATATTTCGTAGTTTGTTCTGCATTTTTAAATGTTTCAACTGAAACATTTGGTCCTGAATTTTGGTCTATTTTTATTCACTTTCATTTTGGCAGAATTTCTTCACCCTTGGAAGAAAATCCACAAACAGGTTTGCTTCCATAGCCGCTCCTTGTGGTGGGATATTTATATTTGCAATCCTTTATCATGAATTCATTATATGAATTCATATGGACACATGACCTCAGCTGATTGGTTTTGCTTCCTGAATGTGTTAAACCAAATTACTAACATTTCTCTGAAGAAATCCCAAAAGTAAATATCAAGGGGTCGATTTACTAAAGGCTTGTGTGTACAAAAACACGTGTAAAACTGTTACCACCCGCAAAAAATCGTCCGAGGCGATCAACTTTACGAGGTGATTGCGTGTGCTAAAATTGAATGATACGTTAATTTCTCATTTCCATGGGTTAGCCTCAATGAATATGCAAAAATAGGCGTCCTTAAGTTATTTCACGAAATAGTGGGAGGTGGTCATGCAAATAGATTACTTTAGCACGTGTGAAATGATTTACTAAACCCGAATGTTTGAGAAAAGTATTTGCGGGTGCATTTCAGTACAAATGGAAAGCAGGTAACTGATAAAATGACGGCTGTCATTGTAGCAAGACACATACGGATGTGTTTGGAATATCCATAACTTGAACGTTCTGAATGATTTTGTAAGAATGGGGGCTAATTAACTGGCCGATTCTTGCTAACGCTCAAAATACACAAAAAGATCATTTGTGGATAGCTGACATAGGCTACATCATGAACAGTAAGAATATATATATTTTTAAAAATAGGCAAATCGTGTTACAGAATACAATAGTAGCCTAACTAGTATTTGAATCAAACAAGCAATACAACATCTATGATACCAGTGAATAACAAGCAAATCAAAATTTAACCCATGATCAAATGGAAATGTGATTTTATGTGACACATACGGCATGAGTAGGCTTAGTACTAGTAAGCATAGTTATGCTCATTTCAGTCCTGACAAACATCTATAACTCCCGGCAGAAACTAAGAGACATCCGGTGAAACAGTTTGTAATAAACCACCAGCTTGTTCAGTGTAACAGTAGCCTATACCCTACACTAAAAAAATACCATTAAAACGGCAACAATGCTGCAAGTATTTTCACCATTTTCTGACAGTATAACCATTCCAAACACGCAAAATCTCTCATGTAAATATGGCTATTTGCAGCTGGAGTCATTTGCATAATGACTCTTAGTTGATCACCCGCAAAGTGTGAAATGTTAACGTGTGTAAATACTTTGGCTGCACCAGCAAAATAACACTCCTTATTTTGGATATTAGTAAATCGACCCCCAAGTACCTATTTATCTGGTGTTGAACAGAGGTCAGTTCAGCAAAAGGCATCTGTTACCTTCTACGTATATGTACAAACAACCTTTCAGAAGCTATACACAGTAGAATATTCAGTATTAACTCAACTCTGGCATAGTTGAACAGCAGTGGTCACATGCAGTCTTATCAGAGTAAAATATACTCTGTCAGAGTCAGAGTCTACACAGGTCATTTCACTGTGTAAGAATACAGTGCAATCTGTAAGTATTTGGACAGTGAGACAATGTTTGTTGTTTTGGCTCTGTACTCCAGCACACTGGATTTGAAATGAAACAATGAGCATTAGGTTAAAGAGCAGACTGTCATCTTTAAGTGTATTAACATACACCATATGCAGTGATCTATATAAGAACTACAGCCATTTTTATATTTTGGGGGACCAACAGTAATTGGAAAATTGGTCTGCTCAGCTGTTTCTTGGCCAGCTGTGTGCTGTTGCAACATTAGTTCATGCACAAGAAAGCTAACAAAAGGTCTAGAGTTGATTCTAATCTGTTGTTGTTGTTGCCCCATTTTAGGGGACCAAAAGTAAATGGACAAATTAACATAATATTGAATAAAGTCATCATATTTAGTACTTGGTTGCAAATCCTTCGTATTCGATGACTGCCTGAGGTCTGCGACCCATAGACATAGACTTTTTAGCAAACTCTCCTGGCCGTTCTGTTCATGGGGCTTACCACTAGTTTGAATCTTGCAGTGAACCCTCTAGGTTATTCTAGTGCAGTCTTCGACACATCTATGCCTACATCCTGGACAGTGTTCTTGATCTGTTTGACAGTTGAAAAGGAGGTTTTTCTTCACAATTGAAAGTATTCTTTGTTCATCCACTAAAGTGGTCTTCCGTGGTCTACCAGGTTGCTTGCTATTGCTCACCAGAGTTCACCAGTGCTCTCTGGTTGATATATTCTGATTTTTCCACTTGCTTTACAACGACACTTCTTTGGCCCTCATGTTGAGAGACAACAGCAACAGGCTCCATATGCAAAGTCCACACCTAGCATCAACTCTAGGCCTTAGCTTTCTTGTGCATGAGCTAATGATGCAACAACACAAGCTGGCCAATAAACAGACAATTTTCCAATTACTTTTGGTCCCCCAAAACGGGGGGACTATGTATAAAGAGGGATGAAATTCCTACATGATTCACCCTATGTCATGGTTTCTGGCAGCCTGCTGTTGTTTCTGCGGTCGTTCTTTCTTTTGACGACATCGGAGCAATCTATCGGATTTTTCCGCCTCCGTTTCGGTGTTTGTATGGACACTGAGTGCATTTGAGCGCCACGAGGCGGAACGCGCGCGCGGCAAGCGGGAGAGCCGGCCAATCTCGCCCGGCAATTATTCCTTTAACCAGTTTTGGATTTCCTGCCGGTTATAAATAGCCCAGGACTTCCGCATTTCCAACGCTTCGATATTGTCTTTGCTATTTGACTATCGGAGTCGATAAGGTAAAGGATAGTGGTCTCTACGTTTCTGGTTGTTACACTTAAGAAACGTAGGTAGTCCGGTTAAGAGTTAGGGTAAAGATTTATTCAGTCTTTTTGTTTCCTTTTCTCTCTTTATCCTTTTATATACCTCTACCTGTTACCTTTTGTTCAGCTCCTTCACACCTAGAGCTGTAGGTAACAGGTTCTATTTTGTTTCTTTCGCCCTTGTTACACGGGCATTCTTTTGTTTTTCTCTGACCTCCAGTTATACGCCTCTTGTGTGAGAGCATGAGGTTCCTTTGTTGTTTTATTACTCGTGGTCGCCGAGTTTGCCCTCTTTTGGGGTTGTTTTGTGTTGGCTTACGCCGGGAGGTTTTGATTCCCATTGTTTTTATTTCATTTCTCCCTCTACTGTGGAGCTGTCCGCTTAGTGGTGTATTTCTCACGATATACACTTTCAGATCCCTTGGTTGTGGCGCTTGGTTCTCCAAACCTTACAGGCCAGCTACACCACGGGTTTCTGATAAAGGACCGGCCAGTCAGGGCTCTACAGGGATTACCCCTGAGGAGGCTATTCTCACCTTGCAAACACAACAACACCAGTTGATGGAGCAACTCCAATATCAGGGAGAATGCCTTCAGAAATTTACAGAGCGTCTCCACAGACTCTCTGTTGCTGTCAATCCACCCCCAGTTGCACAAGCACCGACACCTCCCATTCCCTTGCCACGTTCACTTAAAAAACCTAAGCTCCAATTACCACCCCGCTACAGTGGGGAGCGGGGGAAGTGTCGGCCGTTTTTAACCCAGTGTTTGATTTTTTTTCAAGCACAGCCTTCCCGGTTTTCAACACCAGAATCCCGGGTGGCGTTCATTTTATCCCGATTAAATGACCGGGCGCTCGCTCGGGCTGATCCTCTAATTCGGTCCAACGCACCTATCATTCGTGATCCAGTCCAACTGATGAAAGAAATGCAGTTGGTCTTTGATCACGATGTATCCAGTGAAGAGGCAGCCACGAAACTGACTAGTTTGCACCAGGGCACTGATACGGTGGCGGCGTTTTCTATCGCGTTTCGAGCACTGGCAGGGGAGACAGGATGGGCTGACGGTCCGCTTAGGTCCTTATTTTTGAAAGCATTATCGAATCCTATTAAGGACGTCCTAGCCGTGCTCGATCCACCTGCTATGTTCAGTGCCCTGGTTACTATGGCTATACGCTTAGATAACTGCATCACGGAGCGTGAGCGAGAGCGTAGAGTCCGCCCGGTTTGTCAAACTTCCGCATTGTCGGTAGGGACTCCATCTGCTTTGCCTATCCATGCAGGTGGATGGGCTGTCCCTACACAAATCTAAGGGGGTGAAACCGCGGGAGTACTGGTGCCGTTACTGTAGGCGCAAGGGTCATGTAAAGGATCAGTATCCCAAGTTGGGGGGGAAACGAGGGGTCTCACTAGGGAAACCGAGATCTCCTGTGAGACAAAATAGTACTTGTTCTCGGACCCTTTTGCCTGTCCGGCTGCTTTGGAATGGGCGCTCGGTTGGCGTAGACGCCTTTATTGATTCCGGAGCAGTCGAGCGCTTCATTGACGCTAAATGGGCTAGGGAATTGGAGATTCCCACTCACCGACTCACTAGTTGCTGTCAGGTTACGGCTCTCGATAGTCGCCCCTTAGGCTCTGGGATCATTGAGGAGATAACTGACTCTTTAATTATGCGCATTTCTCTCCAGGGGCACTCGGAGAGAATACTTTTTTTTTTAGTTGAATCTCCGTCGTATCCACTCGTTCTGGGACATTTATGGCTGAGTTTGCATGACCCTCATGTTAGTTGGGGCAGAGACAGGGACCCTATTCACCAGTGGGGTTCCCAGTATCAACCCCACTGTCGAACCTTTGCCGGGCTGCATACCTGATGGTTCCGATTTCAGCTCTGATAGTGAGTGGGAGGAGGCGGAGTTTCGCTCTGATCAAGATACACCCTCCGTCCTCACTGGGAGTGGAGAGGAGAGTCTGTCCTGGGATCACTTTGCTGATGGGGGTTCTTTAGAGGAGGATAGCCTTTCTTTTTCTGACTTTGAGTGGGAGATGTCATCTGACGTTCCTTCCGCGACCCCGGAAGTGGTAGGGTCGCTCGAATTTCGCCTGCCTGCTAATCTACCAGGGGAATATTCTGACCTCGCTGAGGTTTTTAGTAAACAACGCGCCACAACGTTGCCTCCTCATAGGCCGTATGACTGCGCGATTGAGTTGTACCCTGGCACGGTTCCTCCCAGGGGCTCACTGTATTCCCTGTCGGGTCCGGAAAACACTGCTATGAGGGAGTACATTGAGGAGTCTTTAGCTAATGGTTTCATCAGACCTTCCACTTCACTGGCCCGGTGCTGGATTTTTTTTTGTTAAAAAAAAAGACAGAGGTCTGAGGCCCTGTATAGATTATAGGGGTCTCAATGACAAACTCGACCTTCGCAATGCCTACAATCTTGTGCGCATGCATGAGGGCGATGAGTGGAAGACGGCATTTAACACACACCACGGACACTACGAGTACCGGGTGATGCTGTTCGGCCTCACTTGCGCCCCCTCTGTCTTCCAGGCGCTAGTGAATGACGTTCTCAGAGAGATGCTGGAGAAGTTTGTGTTCATCTACCTCAACGATATTTTTATTTTCTCCCCGAATCTCTCCTCTCACGTCGGCCATGTTAGGCAGGTGTTGGAAGCGCTCCTTAAGGCGCGGCTATTTGTTAAAACCGAGAAGTGCTCGTTCCACACTGACTCTTGGGTTTCATTGTGGCAGACGGAAAAGTCCTGGACCCATGGACCCAGAGAAAGTTTCGGCGGTCAAGAACTGGCCCACTCCAGGATGTAAATACACTTAAATTAATGCTGACAGTCTGCACTTTAACCACATTCATTGTCTCACTTCACATCCAATGTGCTGGAGTACAGAGCCAAAACAACATAGTCCGAATACTTACGGACTGCACTGTATATGCAAAGCAAGAGAACATCACAACCATAATGAGCTGAATATATTCCTTTGGAAGTCAATATATCTGCACACAGGTTTTAGTTCTGCTCTCCATTGACCCTACATAGATGCATGGCGACGATCGCTCACAGTTCATCGCACATAGAGAGGTATGTAGTAACACACTGAATGTAGAAAGCACGCGGGGCACCAATTACTTTAGAAAGCGACAATGCAAAACAATGCAGATAAGACTCCAAAAGAAAGTTATAAATTATCCCAAATACCATCATAAAAAAATCTAGATTACTTCAAAATTGCTTATTAGCATAAATGCAATGTGGACTCTCTGTACTGTCAACAGAGTAATATATTTAGCAGTCCATATAATGGAACTAAGAATGTGAACCTCATACTTCTTGATATATATATAGGTTCTAGATTAACACTTAAAACATTAATCGCAAAAAGATTTTAAGCCAACAATTTCTTTGCCACCGTTAAATCTGGCATTGCTTCATTTGCCTGCTGTATGGACAATTTATATGCCTACTAACTTGGGGGATTTCATTTGACTACACCCAGAATTTAAACCAATCAGAAGAGTGGGCAGGGTGGTGGTGTAAGGGTGGGGGTATGGGGAACTCAGCGGGGAGTACCTGCGCTGCGTTTCTGAAGCAGTTCAAGCGTAAGCCCCAAGGACTTAAATGTGGTGTATCCCACTGGAAGCAATTAAATATTAACCCCGCTCTAAATGATCTGATGGCTTTCACTTCTCATGTTTTTTTTTTTGTCTGAAGCCCCTCGGCTATTTAAGTGAAAACCCAGCCTTAGGTGAAGGGTGACTTACCAATGAAGGCCTCAAGGCTAAAATAAAAGCTGCTTCACTCTCGTTCTCTGACCGACAAAATGGTGCACCTGGCTTCCTCCAATTCACCAGAGCTTTGCTGCACAGAGACGTGAGGCACCAACTCTTCACATCACCACGCCCCCCCCCCCCCCCCATGTGTGGAGGGACAGGATTTATCATGGATGAGCATGTTGAATTAGCAGCCGCGCCAAGAGTCCTTGCCGCATCAAAATTCAACACGGATAGACACGCCTCAGCCCTGTGAGGAAAGGACGGGACGTGCTAACCCGCCGCCGCACAGCAACGGCCATATGCATACTGACAGCGTGCCTCACGTTTATATTTATAAATGGGCCCAAGGCTGGTGTTCATCCCCTGACTGCATGCACACAGCGCTGGAACCTTGCACGCAGATTGCTTTTGATTGATCCATTCCAGCGTTCCGCCAGCTCTCTCTCTGATTATTTGTGTGTGGGCGTACCTTCGCGCATCCACATGTTTAATATATCATGCTTTTATTTGCATTGCTACATAAATAAATATTCACGCATTAGGCTAATTAGGCTCATCACTGGAGTGGCTGTGCATCAAGGTTAAATGCGAGATTAGGCAGAAATTACATGGATTTGAAGTCTATATGCTGTGCTAATTGAGAGCAGCATAAATAGGTAACACAGCTGGTAGGCAGCAGAATGTTGTTTAGACAGCAGTGTGTGCGGCACCATTTAAAATATTGAAGTATGCGACATCAAGTGAACAGAAATGAGCAGCATGGGGGAGCGGATTTAATGTGTCAGACATGAGGCAGCGACAGAGCAAACCATTAACATATTTTCATCATGTGAGACGATATTAGGTTTGGTCATACAATACTTCATTGTCTGTCGCAATGCAAACAATTATATATGCTAAAGGTGCCACATGCTGCCACCCACACATTCAAAAGCTGCACAACTTCCTATTATTGCACAGTATCTCCAATAAATGTGCCAAGCCCCATTATTGCACTAACCCACCACAACTCCACAAGGACCTAAAAATATACGTTTTACACAGATATAATGCCTGAAGTGTGGGATAAAGCCAACACTACCACGGAAAGCTTCACTGTCTTAGGTGTGAGACACTGCAGAGACAGCGCTGAATGTGAATTACATTAATGTGTGAGGTGTAGGACAGATCACCCAGTGAGGTTATTTGAGGTGTTAGATAGAGGAAGTAGTATGTACATACAGTGCCCTCCACTATTATAGGCACCCCTGGTAAAGATGAGTAAAAAAGGTTACAAATAATTAACCGTTTGCTGAATTAGCTTAATCTCACACTGAAAAAATGAGAAAAATACAACCTTTAATTGAAGTAAATTTATTATCATCAAGAAATTATAATTTTTAACAAAACCATGTGTGCCACAATTTTTGGAACCTCTGCATTTAGATATAGAATAAAGTAATCATTTTTAATATTTGGTCGCATATCCTTTGCATGCTATGACTTCCTGATATCTGTGACCCAACAAAATCAAAAGACTCTTGATATCTTATTTTCTGGTACTCTTACAAGTGATACTATAACGTCTCTGCATTTGAATGGATCTCTATGGGAATTGGGGGTGGGTCTAGATTTAGTTGTAATTTACACTGGAACAGTATGGAACACATGGTTGGCTAAATGGCTCTAAGTCATCAAGGGTCTGTCGTATCAAACAAGCCTTAAATCATCACTCTGCTGCCAGATATGCAGTAGATATGGATGGATAACTTGAAGGGTTTCTTCTCCTGACTTATTTTTCCATAGAGTTCAATAGGAAAATTTGTCAGGAGAAACAACCCTTAAAGTGATCCATCCATATCTACTGCATATCTGGCAGGAGAGTTATGGGTTGAGGCTTGTTTGATACCTCAGACCCTTGATGACTTACAACCACTTTACCAAACATGTATTCTATACTGTTCCAGGATAATTTACAGGTAAATCTAGTCCCACTAGAGGATAGAGGAATGTTTGAGGTGTGAGATAGAGTAAGTAGGCCATACAGATATGTAACGTTTGAGGTGTGAGATAGAGTAAGTAGGCCATACAGATATGTAATGTTTGAGGTGTGAGATAGAGTAAGTAGGCCATACAGATACGTAACGTTTGAGGTGTGAGATAGAGTAAGTAGGCCATACAGATATGTAATGTTTGAGGTGTGAGATAGAGTAAGTAGGCCATACAGATATGTAATGTTTGAGGTGTGAGATAGAGTAAGTAGGCCATACAGATATGTAATGTTTGAGGTGTGAGATAGAGTAAGTAGGCCATACAGATATGTAACGTTTGAGGTGTGAGATAGAGTAAGTAGGCCATACAGATATGTAATGTTTGAGGTGTGAGATAGAGTAAGTAGGCCATACAGATACGTAATGTTTGAGGTGTGAGATCGAATAAGTAGGCCATACAGATATGTAATGTTTGAGGTGTGAGATAGAGTAAGTAGGCCATACAGATATGTAATGTTTGAGGTGTGAGATCGAATAAGTAGGCCATACAGATATGTAATGTTTGAGGTGTGAGATAGAGTAAGTAGGCCATACAGATATGTAATGTTTGAGGTGTGAGATCGAATAAGTAGGCCATACAGATATGTAATGTTTGAGGTGTGAGATAGAGTAAGTAGGCCATACAGATATGTAATGTTTGAGGTGTGAGATAGAGTAAGTAGGCCATACAGATATGTAATGTTTGAGGTGTGAGATAGAGTAAGTAGGCCATACAGATACGTAACGTTTGAGGTGTGAGATAGAGTAAGTAGGCCATACAGATACGTAACGTTTGAGGTGTGAGATAGAGTAAGTAGGCCATACAGATATGTAACGTTTGAGGTGTGAGATAGAGTAAGTAGGCCATACAGATACGTAACGTTTGAGGTGTGAGATAGAGTAAGTAGGCCATACAGATATGTAACGTTTGAGGTGTGAGATAGAGTAAGTAGGCCATACAGATATGTAATGTTTGAGGTGTGAGATAGAGTAAGTAGGCCATACAGATATGTAATGTTTGAGGTGTGAGATAGAGTAAGTAGGCCATACAGATATGTAATGTTTGAGGTGTGAGATAGAGTAAGTAGGCCATACAGATACGTAACGTTTGAGGTGTGAGATAGAGTAAGTAGGCCATACAGATACGTAACGTTTGAGGTGTGAGATAGAGTAAGTAGGCCATACAGATATGTAATGTTTGAGGTGTGAGATAGAGTAAGTAGGCCATACAGATACGTAATGTTTGAGGTGTGAGATAGAGTAAGTAGGCCATACAGATATGTAATGTTTGAGGTGTGAGATAGAGTAAGTAGGCCATACAGATACGTAACGTTTGAGGTGTGAGATAGAGTAAGTAGGCCATACAGATATGTAATGTTTGAGGTGTGAGACAGAGTAAGTAGGCCATACAGATATGTAACGTTTGAGGTGTGAGATAGCGTAAGTAGGCCATACAGATATGTAACGTTTGAGGTGTGAGATAGCGTAAGTAGGCCATACAGATATGTAACGTTTGAGGTGTGAGATAGCGTAAGTAGGCCATACAGATATGTAACGTTTGAGGTGTGAGATAGCGTAAGTAGGCCATACAGATATGTAATGTTTGAGGTGTGAGATAGAGTAAGTAGGCCATACAGATACGTAACGTTTGAGGTGTGAGATAGAGTAAGTAGGCCATACAGATATGTAATGTTTGAGGTGTGAGACAGAGTAAGTAGGCCATACAGATATGTAACGTTTGAGGTGTGAGATAGCGTAAGTAGGCCATACAGATATGTAACGTTTGAGGTGTGAGATAGCGTAAGTAGGCCATACAGATATGTAACGTTTGAGGTGTGAGATAGAGTAAGTAGGCCATACAGATATGTAATGTTTGAGGTGTGAGATAGAGTAAGTAGGCCATACAGATACGTAACGTTTGAGGTGTGAGATAGAGTAAGTAGGCCATACAGATATGTAATGTTTGAGGTGTGAGATAGAGTAAGTAGGCCATACAGATATGTAATGTTTGAGGTGTGAGATAGAGTAAGTAGGCCATACAGATATGTAATGTTTGAGGTGTGAGATAGAGTAAGTAGGCCATACAGATATGTAATGTTTGAGGTGTGAGATAGAGTAAGTAGGCCATACAGATATGTAATGTTTGAGGTGTGAGATAGAGTAAGTAGGCCATACAGATATGTAATGTTTGAGGTGTGAGATTAGAACAATGCCTAAAGCCACATCCCAGCACATCTGAACCAAATCCCAGCCTGAATGATTTGTTCTGGGCTGAGTGCATTTAGGGGCTGTTTTAAGCTTGGCCAAGCAATGAGACAAGCAAGAGCAATGAGTGCAACTGATATAACCTGCCACACAGAGAATGTGCTTGGAATGGATAGCACACAGTCTTGTGAGCATTATGTAATGTCTACTCTTGTGTATGTGGGACCTGAAATTCAATTCAATAAAACTGTATTAATGCCTTTAGGGACATTAAATAGGGCAACAATGTGTGTGGCTGATACTTCATCCATCCACTAGATTTGACATTCCAGACTAGTCCATTGGAACATACATACCTATATACAACCATTTAGTTGTATGGTTACATAAGCACATGCAGTATCAAAGGAAAAAAGGAAGCCATTGACCAGAGGGCCAGTATTTGCAGAGAGTGCTCCAGCAAGTACTCTACCATAGCACTTACAAGATGCACCGCATGTCTGGGCTTTGACACCGTAGAGTGCACTAAGGGGCCTTGGCCCCTTGGCCACAGCAGATCAATATGGACCCACGATAACAATACTCAAGGTTTGTCCTCCAAACATCATCCTTTGCCACAGATAAGATTTCCTTGGATTACAAAAATGTTTTTTGTTTTTTTTAATGCCGCAATACCCAGCATCCCAGAGCGCAAAGCGCCGGCGGTTCCTGCTACGCTACGAGCACCATCGACCCGCATGGCCATTTACTCCCTCACACTCAGTGTAATGAGACAATTAGTCACTACACAAAGGACTGATTCTACAGATCTGGATAAGCCGTGCTTTTAGACAACCGCTAATGAACATTAGAGTAAGATTAGCACAAAGGATGGAAGGAGAATTTCAGGGCATCTACAGATAACATACGAATGAGCCGCTCTTGCCGTGACTGGACTGGACGAGCGATATGCGGGGAATTCGTCCCGGCATACGTCAATGCATCTGGGAGACCGAGAGAGAGGCATCCAAGAATTGAGCCTGTTTAGCCTACTTTAATTGGGACTCAGCCTACGACAGGAAGCCAGTTGCCTTTTTAAAATATTTTTCTTATTGTCACAACCTAATATTACAAAAGCATGGCCAGTGTAGTTTTTATGGAATTCAAAATGGAGCAAATTCTTTATTTAGATGGGGACTATTTTCACGCATTTGTATACATTCGATATGGCAGTAAATAGGCAAGCCGAGGGAAGCCACCACACACAGGATTATATACAGCAGTAGCTACCAGCTGTGTTTTGGAAGTCTGTACAACTAAAAAACAGCAACTTTTTAATTTCTGCGCAACTTCTGTGAGCTCTACGTGGGACAATGAAGTGCTCGGTACCTGGTTGTGGAAAACAACATTCGACTTGCCTATTCACTGCCGCATCGAACTTATACAAATGCACTGAAATACTGAGAATAGTCCCCATCGAAATGAGCAGTTTGCTTAGTTTTTAAGTAAATTTAGTAAAAACTACGCAGGCCATGTTTTTCGTGATAATAGGTTGTGACAATAAGAAAGGTATTTAAAAATGCTGCCATCTTATGCTTTAATGCAGGGGTCGGGAATCTTATCCAAAAAGGGCCGGTGTGGGTGCGGATTTTTTGTTTTAGCCCAGTTCTAAGACACCTGATTGGAATTATCAAGGTCTCGATTGAAGACCCAATTTGTTTAATTAGTTGAATCAGGTGTCTTAATGCTGGGTTAAAACAAAAACCTGCACCCACACCGGCCCTTTTCAGATAAGATTCCCCACCCCTGCTCTATTGAGATACATGTATCAATCCCAGCTGTTTTGGGGGGTATGATGCTTATTTATTTATTTAGAGGATTTATTAATTTCTTCTCCCACATAACCTGTTCGTCGCCCACACTGCAGTAATTAGTCCATTTATTAATTAATCGCACTGCAATTATTACAGCTGCAATTAGCAAACTACTGAAAGGCCACAGCCTGAGCACTGTGTGCTTTTGTGAGAGAGAGAGCGGTAGGCCAGAATGACAATCACTGGCCATTATATAATTATTTTCTCCTTAAAAGAATCTGTACATGGTATGTGTTTGTAAAAAAAGAGAAATCTTTGGCTGTATTTTGCTCTAACTTGTCGTGCCAGTAAAGCGCATTTTCATTGACGGGGGGAGATAAAATGTCTGTTCCCTGCAGTGCAGTGAAGCAGCTGCAAACAGTACAGAGCTAAAGCGGCCTGTCTGACCACATTCTCA
Source organism: Synaphobranchus kaupii (assembly GCA_029718625.1). Classification (NCBI taxonomy): domain Eukaryota; kingdom Metazoa; phylum Chordata; class Actinopteri; order Anguilliformes; family Synaphobranchidae; genus Synaphobranchus; species Synaphobranchus kaupii. The sequence continues at coordinate 52,440,383 of CM056376.1, read as the reverse complement.
TATGCTTTTCTACCAAAGTGATCAGAGACAGGCAAGAGGACCGTAACACAGTGAATCACTGACTGTGTGTCTCCAGTCCTTTCCCCTTCTCAAATCTCTGCCTCTGTGTGGCCCACATCACTGTCTCTGTCTTACATCCCTATAAAGTGTGTAATATCCATGTCTGTCCGTCTCAAATCTCTGCCTCTGTGTGGCCCACATCACTGTCTCTGTCTTACATCCCTATAAAGTGTGTAATATCCATGTCTGTCTGTCTCAAATCTCTGCCTCTGTGTGGCTCACATCACTGTCTCTGTCTTACATCCCTATAAAGTGTGTATCAATGTCTCTGTCTCTCCTTGTATCAGTGTGTCATATCCCTGTCTGTGTCATATCAATTTCTCTGTCTCATATCCCTGTATCAGTGTGTCATATCCCTGTCTGTGTCATATCAATTTCTCTGTCTCATATCCCTGTATCAGTGTGTCATATCCCTGTCTGTGTCATATCAATGTCTCTGTGTCATATCCCTGTATCAGTGTGTCATATCCCTGTCTGTGTCATATCAATTTCTCTGTCTCATATCCCTGTATCAGTGTGTCATATCCCTGTCTGTGTCATATCAATGTCTCTGTCTCATATCCCTGTATCAGTGTGTCATATCCCTGTCTGTGTCATATCAATGTCTCTGTCTCATATCCCTGTATCAGTGTGTCATATCCCTGTCTGTGTCATATCAATGTCTCTGTCTCATATCCCTGTATCAGTGTGTCATATCCCTGTCTGTGTCATATCAATGTCTCTGTCTCATATCCCTGTATCAGTGTGTCATATCCCTGTCTGTGTCATATCAATGTCTCTGTCTCATATCCCTGTATCAGTGTGTCATATCCCTGTCTGTGTCATATCAATGTCTCTGTCTCATATCCCTGTATCAGTGTGTCATATCCCTGTCTGTGTCATATCAATGTCTCTGTCTCATATCCCTGTATCAGTGTGTCATATCCCTGTCTGTGTCATATCAATGTCTCTGTCTCATATCCCTGTATCAGTGTGTCATATCCCTGTCTGTGTCATATCAATGTCTCTGTCTCATATCCCTGTATCAGTGTGTCATATCCCTGTCTGTGTCATATCAATGTCTCTGTCTCATATCCCTGTATCAGTGTGTCATATCCCTGTCTGTGTCATATCAATGTCTCTGTCTCATATCCCTGTATCAGTGTGTCATATCCCTGTCTGTGTCATATCAATGTCTCTGTCTCATATCCCTGTATCAGTGTGTCATATCCCTGTCTGTGCCATATCAATGTCTCTGTCTCATATCCCTGTATCAGTGTGTCATATCCCTGTCTGTGTCATATCAATGTCTCTGTCTCATATCCCTGTATCAGTGTGTCATATCCCTGTCTGTGCCATATCAATGTCTCTGTCTCATATCCCTGTATCAGTGTGTCATATCCCTGTCTGTGTCATATCAATGTCTCTGTCTCATATCCCTGTATCAGTGTGTCATATCCCTGTCTGTGTCATATCAATGTCTCTGTCTCATATCCCTGTATCAGTGTGTCATATCCCTGTCTGTGCCATATCAATGTCTCTGTCTCATATCCCTGTATCAGTGTGTCATATCCCTGTCTGTGTCATATCAATGTCTCTGTCTCATATCCCTGTATCAGTGTGTCATATCCCTGTCTGTGCCATATCAATGTCTCTGTCTCATATCCCTGTATCAGTGTGTCATATCCCTGTCTGTGTCATATCAATGTCTCTGTCTCATATCCCTGTATCAGTGTGTCATATCCCTGTCTGTGCCATATCAATGTCTCTGTCTCATATCCCTGTATCAGTGTGTGTCATATCCCTGTCTGTGTCATATCAATGTCTCTGTCTCATATCCCTGTATCAGTGTGTCATATCCCTGTCTGTGTCATATCAATGTCTCTGTCTCATATCCCTGTATCAGTGTGTCATATCCCTGTCTGTGCCATATCAATGTCTCTGTCTCATATCCCTGTATCAGTGTGTCATATCCCTGTCTGTCTCATATCCCTGTATCAGTGTGTCATATCCCTGTATCAGTGTGTCATATCCCTGTATCAGTGTGTCATATCCCTGTATCAGTGTGTCATATCCCTGCCTTACACTCTCCTACGGTCCCCTGTGCATTTTATCATTTATTCTCCCCCATTCCAATGCTGTGAGGACCGCTCTCCTTATTAAAGCACCGGATTTCTGTCCATGCAGAACACAGGCCTCATATGGCATTGTGTCTCCAGCTGTGTTTCCAGTTCCCTTCAACATCAGCGCGCTCATCGGCAGTTACCGCAGCAGCACAAACAGCTGGTCTGCAGAGGACTCTCGGGCCACCGCCACACTTTAGAGAGGTTCATTATCAGCGTCTGCATAAAGCGCCTCCGTACCCGCACACGCCGCCCGCACCCGAGCTACGCCTCCGTACCTCCTTGCCCTGTCGGAGCGCAGCGCGGATGCACCGACGTTACGCCGACGCATTTGAGCATTCGGGATTTGACAGCTGAATTGATTGGAATTCACTTTGGAATTCCTGTCAGAGCTGGGTGTCTCAAAATGGAATCAAGGAAGTTTGCCTTGATACACAGTAAAATGTCCAGTGTTTAACTCTAACAGAGTACCATAGGGTACAATAGGGACTTTTTAAAATTTTTGTTCAACGTCATTGCTTTTGTTCAACTTCATCCTTCAATCACTAGTCCTTGAAAGAATCCAGAAACAGGTCTGCTTCCATAGCTGTTCCTTTTTTCTTGTGGGTCCATGTCACTCCTTGTCATTAGTTCTACCAAACAGAACTAATGTAAAAACAATGGGATATGCATACTGACTGGGACTTGTGTGCACAGAAAGCACAAACGCAACCCCGCCATGGTATTCAAAGCATGTTTTTTCAAGTTCAATCCTCTTCGAACACCTATAATATTTGTTGTTTCATAAATCCATGAGCACAAAAATACAACTGACTTTCGTTTTTATAAATTCTCAGTTGCTCAAACACAAAGAGAAGGAGCTAAGGGCAGAAAACTAAGACATGCCATCTCCATGACCTAAATAAATAAGTTTTGTTGAAATTTGTGCCCAGAGAAATTAGAAGCTTACAGTAAGTGCATTAACTTCTTGCAGCAGCAATGCAGAATATTTCTGGAATAAACACAATTGCAAAATTCTAATTATCTGTTCAATTAAGCATTTGATACAGAATGCGTGCCTCTGCGAGGGCTTCAAACAATGATGTTGTTAGCTCCGTTATACAATACATTTAAACGTTATAAAAGTTTGTCGAAAAGTGAAAGATCAAAAAAGAAGAGAAAGAACGGTAAGTAGAGTAAACAAAGCTGACTCATCCGCTGGTTCTGTTAAATGAGCCAGACACAAAAATAGCATGTGACGTATGCGCACATTCTCACGTCTCGCCTGCTCAATGTAAAATCCACAGCTCCGTTAGCTCTGCACACTACCCAGACGCGATCCTTAACAAAGAGCGTCATGCCTTTCTGTCCACGCGATTTAGGAAGATTATTATAGTCAATTTTTTTTGCGAGCGGAACGCGACCGCGTGCAAACCGCATGCCAAATTCACATAAATGCACTGTTTCAATGCACTGTAGATGCTTATATTTTGCATCAAATAATCACAACAGCGTATAAATCATCAATGTTCACCTACCCATTCCTGTCTACAGCCATTTTAATACATATAATGTGACAAACAAGGTGTGTTGTTACCTGTACAAAAATAATTCATTTCCGAAATTGGTATGCGATACTTTACGGAAAACGAGGACATTTCTATGCATAACTACAATTAATAAACAGATCCTGGTGTTGTTATGACATATTAAGTTGAAAGAGTTGTCAATGCCCCTGCGTCTCTTCTTGCGGCCTGCGTTTAAAATGCGGTTGTGGTGGGTGCAGCCGCTCCAAGTGCGCTCCGCTTGCACGTACGCTTTAAGCGTGCGCATCTGGTGTAAAACGGGCGTGAACCTTCAGCGAGGCGCGGGTACGCCGCTCGCTCCGGCAAATGAAATCTGGAAATTATGACAAAACAAAGCGTTTACATTATGGCAACAATCCACCTTTAAGTTAATTAAATTTAATGAATCTTGAGCCGGGGTCAGTCACGGGCAGGTTAACAGCACTTGCCTAATGGCGATAAAAAACGTAATGAGCATAATTTACTGTCCTCTCATCTGTAGAATTGCCATTCAGTGTCACCGCACATAAAAACTGTATTTCCTGTAGATTGGCAGGCGTCAGGCTCGCTGTCAGGATGGTCATGTGAGAAAGCCGAGGATTGTGGGAACATGACAGGGGGGGGGGGGGGGGGGGTGCTGCGACAGCCAGAATAATTTTGATGCCAGTCTAGCCTGAGTGGCTGTTGGGTTTAATGAAAATATCAGGGAGCATTTCCTGATTTTATTGTTTTTGTGAGAATGGTAAAAAAAAATAAAAAATAAAAAAACGACTGGAATCGTGGGAGGGGATTTCACATTTTTCTGCCACTATTTGGGGGAGTTGCAGGAAGCGAGTGTTCAGCTGGATATTTTGTGTGTGTGTGTGTGTGTTGGTGTGCCTGTGCATGTGTGTGGGTGTGCCTGTGTGTGTGTGTATGTGTGTTGGAGTGCCTGTGCATGTGTGCGTGTATGCGTGTGTGTGTGTGGGTATGTGTGGGTATGTGTGTGGGTGCGCCGTGGGCACAGTGCTGTATATGAGAGGAAAGTAGAGAGATAAAGATATAGAAAGAAGCCACAGGGGGTTAGAGGATGAGATGACAAAATCCAGCTGCAGATTTTAGTGCTTCCATGGCCATTTCCTGTGTCATTCTAAAGGTCTATTTTTGCAGAAAGCTGGGAAGGATAAAATGTCCAGCTTTAGTTTCAGACGACCTCTCTTAAAAAGCATGGTGATTGGTGCAGATTTGCAATATATTATTGAGTGAGTTTTGCATTCATTCCCAAAATTGACAGTAAACTACAAATACAGTAAATGAATGGCATTTTGTGAAATGGGATGGTTCTTTACAACACCGTCCTCTTCCTTCCTTCTTCCACATGCACGGACATGAGAAGTTCCGGAGTTTTTTTGTGTGGGCAGTTTATTACACACCGCCATCTGGCTACACCGTTCATTTAATTACCTTCACTCGAGTCTTTAAATGACGAGAGAACATGGACCAGACTACTGACCCCACCCCCCTATTCCCCAAACACCTACCCCTACCACCCACCTTCCCTTTTCTCATGCACGTAAGGGGCAGATCTCCCGCTAACATCCTTGTGCTTTCTGCAAAGTGTACAGCAGTGGTTCTCATCCCTGGTCCTGGAGTACCCCTGTGTATGCTGGTTTTCGTTCCAACCACGATTGCAATCCCATAATTATAACAAGCTGTTCATTTTTCATGTTTAGAGGGATTATTTACCCTCTAAAGACACATTATGAAAGAAATAGCTATGCATGCCATGAAGAATAAAATTCCCATGGTCACATTATGCTTATTGTGTTATAATGCAAACAATTACAAAAAAGAGGTAACAACCGAGGTGAATAGGCTCCTAATTAGGTAATTTAAAACATGTTCCTTCATAATTTTTTCCTTAAACTTATTAACACAATGCAGGTTTGGCTCGTTATCATGAGCTTTGAATTCTTCATTATTTACCAAATGGTTAGTTTTAGTGGCCATGTGCCCACAATTTCACCAATTATGAGCCTATTGATTCACCTCAGTCTTTAATTTGATCAGTTAAAACATTTTTACCTCTCTTTTCAATTGTTTGCAATATAGCACAATGTGAATATTGGACTTTTATTCTTCATGGCATGCATAGAATGTGGCTTAAGAGGATAAATAATCCCTCTAAACATGAAAAACACCTAATTAAGAAAAATAACAGCTTGTTATAATTCTGGGATTGCAATTGTGGTTGGAACAAAACCCAGCATACCCAGGGGGACTCCAGGACCAGGGTTGAAAACCACTGGTGTACAGCTTACTCAGTTCTGCAACCAGTCAGCAGTCAAGTCATGCTAGGCCCTAGATGCTAGGGAGAAAATCAGTGGTCATGAGCAACACATCTGCTCCAGGTATAGCGCTCACGTTGGGGTTATTACCTTATTCTATGTCGCTCTCTGGCAATGACAGTGCGTCCAAATGTGGAAGTGTACAGAGACTCTGAGCTGTGACACAGCAGAGGGTTCTGCTGGAAAAGGTTCAGAAATGCAGCGATGTCCCCTGTCGGACTTTAATCTGCAGTTGGGATCTTGAACCAAGATGGCATACTGTAGAGAATTGCTTGTGGGAGTTCACCATGTAGAAACGGGAGACGCAGACGAGTCACTTAATGGCAATTTAGCATTCCGTGGGGCCAGTTTAGAACAAGGGAGCCGGGCGATATCTCAGCCGCCTCAGACACACGCTCGCCGAGACCTCTCGTGACAAAATAGATTCAAACGCCGCCCACTCTCGGCCGCACCGTCGATTTCACCTTGCTCCGAAGAGCTCTGGAGCTCAGGAGTGATTCACACCCACCCGCTCGCCTGGACAAGATCGAAAACGGGGAAAACTCGCGAGGGGCGCCGGCCGTTGACACGGCAGCGACCTAGCGTGGTTGCGGTGACGCGGCGTGGACCTCCCCGGGTCCCCTGCTGGCATGAGTCCAAACAGCATTCCCGCCATGGCTCAGTGACCTTTGTGTTTTACATTTTAGCGAGCCTCATTCTGGATAACTTAATTAGCTAAACAGAAAACATAACGCATTTACATACTACACTTCCCACCGGCTCCCTGTTTAATCGGGCTGTTCAGGTACTTACTTTGCTCAAGGGCGCAACATGGGGACCCAGCTTCAGTTTAACACGCTTCACAGCGCAAACCCAGCTCTGAGGCCTTCAGCCGTCACGTCCATGGCGGGCTGGGGGGGGAGCTGGAGCACGAGCAGCGCACACACCGCGTGACTACACCGATCGTGACTTGGTCTCGTAGCACAGAACAGTTGTGATGACACGCTTTGGGGCCCAAATGGCACAGTGACGATTTCTGACACTGACGCCGCCTCGTGTCACAAGCCCTCCCCCAGTCCGCTGCGCCACGTTTTTTTATTTAGACAGTTAGCCAGATGGCCCGTAAATAGAGCTCGTTTATAAAGTCGTGCTAGGAAAAGCTGTATTTACTCTCAGCAAATGGAACACAGGGGGTGAACCCTCGTCACATCGCCGCAGCGTAAGCGACTCAGGCTCATCCCGTCTCCAACACCGCCGGGAATAGAAATCAGGTTTTCATCAATCGCCGTCAAGTCATTTATAGCTCTCTCTGCACCCTTTCTGATTCAGATTTCTCACCACCCCATTCATATCTGCATTTGGCCTCCAGCACTGCTCACAGTATCCCACTCTTCTTCAATGTACTGTGCCGCGGTAAATTGAACATTTCTATTTTATTGTTCAGTTATGGGTATGGCTTCTACTCAGATACAAGGTGGTCTGACAGAAAGATAGACAGACAAGAAAAGACATTAGATAGATAGATATATGTTATATACATATATATTATATAGATTAACACATTGACATGTGAAGGCGGTCCCTTGTTATTTATCTTGTGCAGTTCATTTTCCATTCATGCATACAGAACAGATTCGGGCCAAGACCTCCGGAAGATGTGACACTCCATCGCTCGTGATTAATGTATTTAATTATTCTGTAATGTAAAGGGGGGAGATTACATACGCGTTACTGATGTTCGACTGTAGCTACACAGTTATACTTAGCATAACTCACCTCATTCAGCTCAGGTTTCACACAACATTAGGCTGGAAATATCCTTCCTTTTTTCGCCCTGACATATGTACTGAAGTGCAGGGAGCGGGTGCCAAGTACTGCAGCGGCGGCAGGTGCTGCAGGACGGCGGCGGCAATATGGCAGAGTAGTTAGTTACACAACTGCACTTTTAAACACGAGGTGCTTCAGCCCTGGCTCATGTACACTAGAACTTTCATTATTCAGCTCAAATACACAGAAAATCTTTTGTTATAACTCGAGCCCGAGCAGAATTTATATGGACCCACACTGGTTGAAAAGGCACTCTATCAGCACAAAATGTACTCTATCAGATTTCACGCCGAGCGTCCTGCCGCGCACCGTGCATTTTCAATCATAATACGGATTTCGTTCGCCGTACATGAAGGTATCTGCTACGCAATTATGACAGTGATTTTAAAATACAAATTTATTCTTGGAATGGAAAGCAACAGGAATATATGTTCCGGTGGAGACCATCCTGGTTAAGCGACTAGCCTTGCTAACGAACTCTCTGTGTTGTCAGAAACAGTGTCAGAAACAGCGCGGCAATTATGTTCACTGTAACACTAGTGATTTTGGTCAATTACAGCCAGACCTTTACAGATGCAGTATACATGCTTCTATAGGAGAGATACAGATTGTGTGGCAGTTTATAGGCCAGTGAACCATTTAATGGCTTTACCTAATACAATTAATGGAACACAATAACATCACCCTCAAAAAAAAATGTAACTCAGGGACGCAGCAGCAGAACCCAAGTATTCCGCTGGGAAATCTTAGTTCTGACGCTTTGGGTTTTTACAAATGGCATTAGCTAATAAAGCCGAAATGACATATTTTACAATGTTACATCAAACAGGGTCGTAAATGGCTGCCATGCATGGACAGTCCAATAAATCTATAACATATGTGACTGCTAAGACCCTTATACCAGGCTGCAGAACTCTCTCCACGGAGGACCAAGAGCTGCTCTCCGTCACGGCTCAAATCTCCAGAGCTAAAACCGCACATTTTAAATACCTTTTTTTTCTTTTTTTCACAGCGGCAATCATGATGAATGATAATATAATCCCCGCTGTTCGCCGGGCGCAGCTCCTGAACAGCGCATCAGGCTCTGACGAAATGACTGATGGGGCTCCGACTGTGATACACAGTGTGTCTGTGATACTGGAACTATTGGCTCCTGATGGCTATAGGCTGCTGAACGCGACCATTTCTCTTTCTGCCCCGTGGTTGGGGATGGGGAGGAGGGGGGGGTGGGGGGGTCACTCGCATAAGATCTGGAGTAAAAAATCCTTCTATCGGAGTAATAGAGGAGCACTTATTTACGGTTTTAAAATCGACGGATGTGTGCTAATCAATAGACCCGACCCACAACAGCGGACCACTGCACGCCAGTGTAGATTGATCTGCATCAATCACTCTGTTTCCAACCCCCCCCGCCCCCCGCACGCGCACACGCACGCACGCACACACGCACGCACGCACACACACGCGCGCACGCGCACGCACGCACGCACACACACACGCACACCTCACGTAAGTGAATAAATTGACGGTTCTCACTTTTTTCCAGTGCAGTTTTGCGCACGTGATTGAGAGCTCCCAGCTCCTCTCGCTCGCTGCTTTGACTGCGCAATTAACCGTACCTCCGACCGCCTGCATTTAAACCTAAGTGTGCTCAACCGTGATGCTCCTGAGTTAAGCGCTTATTTTCCCATCATTTCTTTTGTGACGCGCACTGCACTGAAAGCAATAACGCTCATTCTGTCACCACCACGGGGACGTGCAGTCTCAATACTCCTATGTCTCGGCCTCTGCCTTCCCACCTCTCCCAGCGAGTCGCTTGGCAATATTAATTCTGCCGTTCCATCACTACCAGCCTCTCGACACTGACGGAATTGTATCATGTAGGATATCCGGCCTTGTGAAACATAGGATACTGCAGTGTGATCAAAGCCATGCTGCTATTATTAGGAACATTTCCCAGTAAGATTGATTTTTTTCCTTAAATGTACCATTTTTCTTGTCAGTTTCCTTATCGGAGCTCTCATTCTGTTTCAGATCAACATTAGATGGTCTGCAAAAAATATTTACTTTTTTGTTAAATAAAACAATGTACATTACATTACATTACATTATAGGCATTTAGCAGACGCTCTTATCCAGAGCGACTTACACAACTTCTTATTACATGTATCCATTTATACAGCTGGATATATACTGAAGCAATTCAGGTTAAGTACCTTGCTCAAGGGTACAACGGCAGTGTCCTACCTGGGAATCGAACCTGCAACCTTTCGGTTACAAGTCCAGTTCCTTAACCATTATACTAAACTGCCGCCCCATGTAGTATTATATACAGTACGTAAATGTAATAATATATTTTTTTCAGTAAAAGCCAACAAAAATACATACTTTATATTTCTTTCCTTGTTTCCTTGACAATGAAAAAGCAATTAAATGCATAATTATTTAAAGGCATGAATAATAATTATATATAATAATTGTATAATTGTACAATACTATTAAAATATGTTACGTGTGATTATATTGTTGCAATGAATAAATCACATTAATTATTTAAAAGGTTAAAAAAAAAATTTAACTAATGCAGCACCCAGAAGAGCGTGTTCTTCTACCAGTCTTGGGAGTTATCATGAATCCTAAAGTCTAAACCTTTCTTATTTGTTCTGAAGAAAATTATTCAAGTTTCAGTGAATCCCATGCATTACATTGTTTACAGACAGACAACCAGAAAGACAAACACACAAGAAATATCACTGAACTTCCGCCACCTAGTGGCAGCAGCAGTTACTGCAGAAGAATCCAAACTGCAGATTTAAACCAAACGCCCTGTCAGCCTCTGATCCACTGACCCTCCGATTCCATCCCTGGCCCCCACAGAGCCCCAAACGAGCATGTAATTATGCGACAGGTCAGGGACAGATGTTAATCCAGGTTTTCTTGATTAAAAATTGCTGGTGCAGCGCATCAAACGGCAGCCTTTTTACCGTCAACGCGTGGGCCTTTTGGATGACACGATCTGAATAAACGACGACTGGCGAATCTCCGTGAGACACAGGACCGCGTTCTCCTCCAGTGTACAGGACCGGACCATCCCCCTCCCCCTAGGGACTGGAAGCCAGGGGCCCTTTGGTTCTGTGACCAAAGAGGAGCCGTCTCCTAAAATGCCAGAGTAAATAAAACCCTCTTCTGTGACACGAGGTGATATGGTCACTGCTTGTGCCCGCCTCCTCGGTGAGCAATGTTTTTAACATCTGAGTGGAACCGAGAGCGACTGGAGAGCTCCCTCTCCAAGAGGTGAGCCGGGCAGGGTGTTTTTTGTAACCACTTGAGCTCCGGTTCAACACCAAGAGGAAGATAAAAATGCACCGAAATGCTTTTACAAGGGCACGCAGATGTTCGCACGGTGTCACAGTTCCCCATCGTCTGCATCTCCGTATTCAGTTTGTGAGCACACTCAGTGGCGACGGCGAGCTAGCACTGTAAACACACTGTAAACCTCCTCCTCCTCGCCGTCCTCACAGATTACTAATGAACTGATTAACGAGCAGGCCTCTTCCTTTTCATCTGATTTGTGTTGTCAAAATCCCCTGCTCAATGAAATTTATCATTGGGATTAGTGAGACTTTCACTCTAACACAAACACACACGCACACACACACACAAATACAGATACACACATATACACAGACGCCCGTGTTCACACACGTACACAGGGACAAATACATGTACACACACACACAGATAACCATGTTCACACACGTACACACACATACACACAAGCACATGCGTACACGCATACATACACATGCTCACGCATACAGCATGTACATATGCGCACACATACACGCATAAACAAGTGTCTCAGTGTATGTGGAAAGCTGCTAACTGGAAAAAATGCATTGTATTCGTGAAGAGGACACGAACAATAAACAAACAGGAATGTAAGCAAGACACCAGCTCACTGTATTTACTGTGGCAAACTGTCCTCACTGTTAAAGTGTAGCTGTGGCAGGTGAATTTAAAAGACCTCGCCCGTCAAAATGTGCAACAAACCACGGCGCCGCAACACCACTCGAATGCTTGAACTTGGGACTCACTGCCCCTCATGCTCTCCACGTCCCGCATCAGATGAAGAGAGCATCTTCAAAAATACGGCTAAATCCACGCAAACCACAGGGGGGAGACTGCTGTGAGCCCGTGCTGCATAGAGGGCTTTTGGAAGTTACGCCGAAGAATCGACACACACATTATTTATGAATCCTTTAAAATGGAAGGGTCATTGTTTGGTCCATTAGTAAGCTAAATGTAAATATGTGTAGGTTAATAGCCCTATGAATCGTTGTATTTATGGGCACAAGTGAGAGATTGATTTTTTTTTTCTTTACGTTAAAGGCAATATGCATCAGACGTGAAATGGAAAAAAGTGAACTGGGCCACATCTATTGATTGAAATAAAGAAAAGTCCATTTGACTTTTCACTTTGCAAATGGTTCCATTTGCATGGTTAATTGAAATCAATACGTTTCTAAACAGTACTGTGTTTTTCATTTAGTCTCAGACGTATATTGTGTTTTCAGTTATATTGTAGTTTGGCAGTAAATTGCTTTGAATTTGACTATTCTGTTCATTAAAGTACAGGCCAGAATTTAAGATATGTTCTTTATATTTATCTTTTTTCTCAATCTGTTTTATTGCTTTTTTTGCTGTAACAAACGCTGGTACTGTAGGTCAAACAGGAAATATGCAGGAAAACAAAAATGTATAGCCTTGTTAAAGTAATGACAGATGGTCAGAGATAATCAATAATGACTTAGCACCAAAGCTATTTAGCAAATAATGGAACAGCTAAGATAGAGACATAATTAATTCATAATTGTCCAGTCACAAGGTCTCTGTGCAATGGAGGTCTTTCCTTGTTTTTATGATTTACAGTAAATATATAAGCCATTCCTGAAGACCTACCAGAAATGTAATGTACATTGTTGTTGATGAACAACTTTAAACAAGAACCCTTCCATCTTCACTAAAGATGAATGGTGAATGCTCTCTGAGAAGGAAGTAAACTCAGGCCACTTCTCTCTTCTTCACGTGAAAGACAATCGCTTCCACAAATCAGCTGCAGGACTGGCCACCCTTCCACCAATCAGCTGCCTTGGTAGTGGACTCTCCCACCAATCAGTTAAATTACCTTAGCTCGTGGCATCAGCCAGTTGCTTTTAACATTGAGCCCGCTGGCTCTCAGAGGGACCTATGACCTCATCAGAACAAAGAAAACACAGAGGAAGAAAAAGGGAAGAAGACATGACGAGGTACAGACAGAAGAGCTCCAGGTGGACCCGGGATGCACCCTCCACCCTTGTCCCCAGCTTCAACTCACTGACTCATGCTTTCTGTAATACGTTTTTGGGTATAATTCTTCCCGGCCATTGTATTTTTTCCCCAGCCATTTCCAGTTCCGTTCGCATGTCTGTACATCATAAGAACTCAAATTCCTTATTCTAGCTAGCTGTCTTCCAGGGTTGGGGTGAAATTATGAACAGATCAAGTTGTCCCTGGAGAAAGGAGAGCATCACTTTGCAACAGTGGATGAAAAGTCCAGTGTTTGTAAAGTTGTCAAAATGTTCATTATTCAAGGTTATCCATTGTTGTGGCTGTTGTTGTTGCCTTTGTTGATTTATATCGCAAGAGAACATTCAGTTTCATGTCCTATAGTAAAAAAATATTTAAAAATAATTTCTAAATAGTAAAGTCATAATTTTTCACATTTAATTATTGCGTTAAAAAAATATGTTGCTGGACTAGACAGTGCCATTTCATGTACATGGTTACACATTTCACCTGTATACATTTCCTTATTGATGAAATAAAACTGAGAAGTTTGAAATCATGGCTGCCAATCTCTGATTATAAAGTATGTGATTATACGATGTATTATGTGATCTCTTGATAACTGTAATCCAGCACGTAACTTTGTCTTCTAAATTTTAAACCGCTCAGGGTTATTAATGATAAGCAGTAAACTGACCCAGTTTCTTGGGTGAAATACAAGCAAAAACATATTTGGTGTAAAATGCATGCCTCTTGCGTGACTAATATTTTGGTAAAACAGTGCATTCTGCTCTTAGATAATCACTTGTACTACATGGGCCCACTGGGTGGACAGATGCGTCTGGTTGTAATGGCGAGGAGGAGAAAAAAAGTCCCAAGATTGACAACCTGTCCAGGGGGTATTCCTGCCTTTCGCCCAATGCATGCTGGGTAGGCTCCAGCCCACCCGTGACCCTGACCAGCAATAAGCGGGTCAGATAATGGACGGATAGATGGATGGAGGGGAAAAAAAAGAATAATGAAGTCATGCCATGACAATCCTGCAACAGGGGGGCATCAAAGGAAAACCAGGATGAAGGAAAAAATTCACAATAACAAAGGATACATTTAAATGGGTACAGCCCATTTTAATCAATTAAAGATGGATGTATGTGACAAAATATAATACTGATAAGTTAAATCGTTTCTCCCTATCTTCCAACTTTAACAATTTATTGAAAGTTGAAGAGGGCCCTGAATGCCCAAGGGCAGTTTCTTTAAAATCTTTGGCACAACAATGTACCCAATCAAGGTGGAGAATCCATGGACCATGCTGGAAATTACCTTGATAGGCCCACTACCTTTTGTCCCCAAGGGTAACAGGTAGGCTCCGTCAATGACTGATCTTTTCACAAAGTGGATGATTGCAGTGCCTCTCCAGAGTAAATCAGCAGCAGAGGTCTCTGCAGCTGTTGTTGACAAATTCTATGACTTTGGAATTGTCCCGAAAGTCAACACTGACCAAGGACGAGAATTTGTTAATGAGTCTTTCCATTTTCACAAGGGCGGGGAAGTTCTGAAGCACAACTCAAGGAAAGACGGACAAAAAGGAGACTGGCTTCAGATAAACTGGACAGGCCCTTATGTTGTCAAGTCCTTACGGTGTGGATACACTGAATGACACAGCAGGTGTTACCATGAGACAAAATGTATCTTGCAAAACTGAAGAATTTGTACAACGGGAGCAACAGGGCAAATATTCTATATGATAAGCATTTCCTACTTTGGCTGTTTGTGTGGTTCCTTTATTACTTATCCTTTAAAAATGTGAAGTTAAATTTAATTGACTAATTCTTTTTATTATTATTTCTGTCACTGTAGCCACTGGCCAAAAGTCAAATTTACAGGGTGTTGTTTGAGCACAGTCATGGATATGCTTGTGAAAATGAGCTGAGGGCCTCACAGATTGCAGAGTGCATCCTGTAACATGCTTTACTAACAACAAAATGTTGCCATTTCCATACAGTTAGGGGCCAAGAAACTATCTTGTATAGGCACGCAATTGTTATTGTTATTATTGTTCAAATTTATATGTTTTATAATTTAAAACAATAGCCTTTTTTTTTTTGATCAGTCAATCCCCATTTCAGATCATCATAAAATGTGTCATCAATTTTTTTGATGTCTTTAAGCAATGGACTTGTGATTTCACATGATTTCATTAAAATTTTTATTGAGGCGATTAGATGTATAATACACAAAATTAGTACATATACAGCAAAGACAATGCTTCAATGTGTACCATGCCCTGACACTATTCTGAAATTTCAAACATTGTAGCAAAACACAATTTCTATGACTGTCATATTGGACTTTACACAATTTTTGAGGAATTGGCATATTGGAGACAGAGAGAGAGAGGATAAGACCCCAAGACCCCATTTTCTTTCGACAGACTAATGGTGCACTTTGTTTGTTTATTTTGTGTCTGTGTCATGTTTTATCACAGCCCCTCAATTTGCATGAAAATAACTGCTACGGTGCCACTGCATGATCTCTACTTTTTACACAATAAAGTTATTCATAGGTTTCTATGTCAATGACAGTGTAAACAAGGCGCCATCTTTAGGACCGACTTGGGACCAAACTGTCACTATACTTAAGATGCCTTCTATTTGCAGTGCCGTTTGTTGCAACAATACCAAAGGAAAATGTAAATTAACCTGACCTGGAATGAAGGAGTAAGTGGCTTGCTGCCATAAAGAGGGACCACTGGACTCCTACTGAGCACTCCAGACTGTGCAGTAAGCACTTTATTTCAGGTAACGTTAACGTTAAAATCAGTTATCAAAAAGTTAACGTTACCTAGCATAATGTTAGCTAATGTTAGCCAGCTAAGTTAGCTAGCCCTAACTGACTATTTTAAGAGTATCATAATAATTAATGATATTAATAGCTATACAGATATCTAGAGAGTAGCTAGCTAGCTAACTTACAACTAGTCAAAATCATCAGCTAGCTAGTTGGTTAGATAACTAGCTAGCTAACAAAATAGTTTTTTTCCCCCCACTTAGCATGAATGCACTCTGGCACCAGACGTACATGATGCTAGGACATAACTGAGACTCACTACAACCCTCCCTTCCTGTCAACCCTATGACAAATTTTCCATTGCCTCACAAGTCTCTCACCACAGCCGGTGCTGGCAGGGATGAGGTTCCATTCTGTCTTCTGGGGTCAATCGCTTCACCAAGGACACAAATGTTCATCTGTACACATGTGAAATCCGTGTAGGTTTCCAGCAGCATATGAATATTTAGACATAAGGTCAGATTATGCGTCATGCTTCAGTCGGACTGGTTTCTGCAACCAGGCCGCAGCTGTGTCGCAATCAGCTCTGAGACCTGGGAGAGTGGGCACCCTGTTGCTTGGTGCTTCACAGCCACACATGCGAGGCCGTGTGTCCCCTCAGTCTGACAGCGACCCGGGCAGAGCCGCGCTGGCAGCCTCTCTGGCTGCTCTGCTGGTTATTGCTTAAACGTGGAGAGCCGCAGACACCTGAGCTGTGAGCTGCATTTCCGAAAGGCAGGGGAAGAGACAGAGGGGAGACGTTTTTGCTGGGCCCCGAGGACGTGCAATGTTTTATTCAGCAGGGCTCTCTGAGTCAGCTCGTCGTGCGCACGACCGTCGTTCCTGCGGTTCGGCCAGAAAAGGCTTTATCAGGGATATCCATTTTCCGTTACAGGATAGAGACAGAAAGAGGGACAGAATGAGCGAGAGAGAGACGGTGGGAGGGAGAGAGTATGAGCTGCCTCCTTAGCCCCTCGCTCCCCTCTACTCGGCCTGAGGGGGTTAAAAGCGCCCTCATACTCGTACACGTCTCTTTGAACCCTAATGAGTTTCTGGACTTGAAATTAATTGGCCACTTGAAGACGATCGATACTTTCCACAGAAGAGAAGGAAGGATTCCAAGCCAGGTGGGATGGGTGGGGTAAGGAAGGGTGATTACAATTCCAAATAACCCTTGTCCATCTCTGCTGTCAGTGTAGCGACACTAGGAATGCAATAGTCCTAAATAAAAGCATTGACAATCCTTCAGTAGCAGTCATAGCAACGTTATTACCACCAACAATAGTGGTTCATGATGAAAGGAGACCTTGTGTGTATTCTTCAGGCGGCAAAGACAAACACCACTGACCAGAAGAAGAGAGGCGCAGAAAAGAGTGAAAACCAGATCTATGACCTCTTTCCCTCTCCAACATCCATCCAGTCAAACCCCCCCAAACCAACTCCACCGAGCTCCTGGATGCTTTTTCCATTAAATCATATTCCAGCACCTTTCTTCATTTAATCTTTGCTTTAATCTTTTAAGTTCAATTGCCCTTCCGCCCCAAAACATTTATTACTATAGTCAAAGGCCCGGCAGCTGAACAACTGTACCATGCCCACATCTCATGTCAGCCTGAGTTATGTGACCGTTCACTCGATAAGCGATTTCAGCGATCCTGCTGTTTGCCCGCAATTTTTTTTTTTTAAGCGTTTTCTTAGTGGAGTTGCGTGGTGAGTACATTTTTTTCTTAAGTCTAGTCATTTCTCTCCATTTTGTCTTCATCCGACACGTGTGTTATTGAACAGTCATATATAGTGTGCTTTGTGTAGAATTAGCACATCTTTAAGAAGTATATAATAGGCTCATGACAAGTAAGTGACAGACCATGAAACATATAATATACAGGGGGTGGGGGTGAATGATGCAATTATATTTTGGGGTGGGTTAATATATATGCACATTCATGCACATGGTGGTCTCCCAATTTTTTCATATTCTTCATATACTAAACTAGAAAAAGATGCTTTCCCAGAGGAATTTCAAGTATACAAGCAAAACATTTTCATTAATAAAGTAAAAATAAAATAGTAACGACCCTTGACAGCCTAAAAGCGTCCATTTTGTAAATCACATTTGTACATATACATCACTATTGTTACGCCCACGTGTTGGATGTGGGCGGCAGTGTAGTGTAATGGGTAGGGAACTGGACCTCTAACCCAAAGGTTGCAGGTTTGATTCCCAGGTGGGACACTGCCGTTGTACCGTTGAGCAAGGTACCTAACCTGAATTGCTTCAGTATATGGATAAGAGCGTCTGCTAAACGCCTGTAATGTAATGTAATGTAATGGATGCTTTATGTCTTTATGCGGGTGTCCAGCAGACGGTGGCGGAGAGACACACGTGGGCGTATCCCTTCCTTCTCTTGGGAGCTAATTAGGCTCCCTGATGTCAATGAGCTGAGTAATGCCTTTAAGAGAGATGGCGTCCTTGGGCTCAAGGGACTTTTTCCTTTCCCACACATGGACCTTTTTGGGGCTCATTTGGCCTTTACAACACCCGTTTACTGACTACATCCACCACCCAACCTCCTGCGATGCCTCCAATTTTGTTGGTGGCTGGACCGAGTGGCCGTCACACTATGATTAAATGATGCCTAAATTGGCCAGTGATGTAAGGCCTTGGGAAGCAATATGAATATGAACCAAGGAGCACCTGTTTCTCTGCCCACCACTAGCTCAGATCCAAGTAGCGCTTCATCGCATTTCTTTATATTAGACAGATTAAAAAAATTAAAGAAATTCCAACAAAAACAGAGAGCATAAAAGCCCGCCAATTGTCATTCATTGCATTGATCAGCATTCACTGTAATTACACCAATATTTTTTCATAAAAACCTCCTTTTATGGATTTCAAATATCAAGCTCACAATTTCTGTACACCAGTTTGTTTGATGCTCATGGCATTAATACGTTTGTCAAAATGACAGTTGAAATGACATGTTTAGAGTAGAGTTCATCTTTGAATAGATAATACTATATATACAGTGATATCATCAGAAAAACCCACTAGCATCCTCTATAAAATGGCATTTCCTTTGAACAACCCCTTATATAAATGAAATATACTGAAATTTATATTATAAATATATGGACTAGGAGTGTCACGATATATCGGTTTTGTGATAATCGCAATATTTAAAAGATGAAAATAGTAACGTGAATATAATCTAGTTACTATACAACATATTAAACAGTTGCTGCTAAAAACAAGACTAGGCAAGCCTAGCTCAGCCCGGACGCCTGTATGCAGCCAGTGGGGAACATTTGACAAGACACGGCGGTTATTGTTCAGGAGCATGCAGGTTGGCCTGCACACCCGGGCGACAGAGTGCATCTGATTCTGAAAGGTGTGTGTGTCAGAGTGTGTGAGCGGGAGCGAGCGAGGAGGGGAAGCGGACGTCATTTAATTAGAGTGATGAGCGCTATTAGGACGTTACCACTCCGCAAGCTCCAGTTCGCTCCGGTTTATATATTGTGATAAAAATGGACATTGCATTTTTTTGTATAGATTCCACATTAGTTTAGTTAATAAAATATTAATTTATTAATTGTTTTGTTAGCCTATATGGAGAGTTGAAGTTGTTTTATTGACCTGTTGACATTTTCTGTACACAGAGAATGCACACATTGACAACATTCTTACAAGTTTTTTATTTGCTCAAAAACAATATCAATTAAATAAATGAAATTTTTAAC
Organism: Synaphobranchus kaupii; assembly: GCA_029718625.1. Lineage (NCBI taxonomy): Eukaryota > Metazoa > Chordata > Actinopteri > Anguilliformes > Synaphobranchidae > Synaphobranchus > Synaphobranchus kaupii. Next base: position 52,420,649 of record CM056376.1, on the reverse strand, counting down.
ATTGGTAGGCCTATAGTTCTATGAATGAAAACAAATCATGTAGGCTATTAGGTTAACTGCTTTCTCAATAGAAGCTATTTTTCAATGCAGGTTAGGCTACTGTCTGTCTGTGGTTTTTGGTCGTTTGTTAAATTCAATTCATATGGGAAATCATGTTTGTGCAATTTCCACACAATTGCGAGGGCTACGCAATGTATGTATTAATTAGTATGATGATTTAAAAAATTTTAATAGCTAGCCTAGGCTTCTCGTCTGGAAGAGGAGACACAAACCCAGTGGTGTAGTGGTGATTTTTCAGGTGGAGGAGCTCTGTTTTTATGACCTCATCTACCATGTGCAACATAAAACATGGTGTGTAAAAAGTACCATTAATTTACATTAATCAACGATACTATATGGACAGTAACACTACAATGCTGATTAGGTTCTTTACTTTAGGGTTAGGATCAGTAATAGCACACTCGAGATAAAGTTAAGGAAGTATAAAAAAAAAATGTTTTTTCTGACTGGAACAATTTTTTTCCAGAATCACAGAATAAATGAGAAATTAGTCAAATCACAGTTATTTTTTTATTAGGCTGACAGACCTCTATTGTTCAGAGCTAGTACATCTTTTTGTACACATTTTTTACCCACCCATATGAACAAAAAAATAATTTTAGGTGAGAATAAGTGATCAGTTATGGTACAGAATGGTCACCTTTTACTGTGGCAATATTGACAATCAGACAATATTGTCAAAAGGTCTCTGTTGAAATAACTGAATAATACAGTTCTGAAATGTTTATGGTTGCTGATGTAACTACTAAGAACATAGTAGTGAAAAATCAAGCCATCAGACATTGACAACATTTTATTTTCCATTTACCTGACGATACGAACCATCGATTTACGAGCCGCTAGGAGCGGGTCATCATAATAGATTAGTTAACTTAATGACTAACTAATGGAGTGATACTAACATTGCTTTTTCTCACTGGGACATTATTACCCACTTAACCACCCAGATTTTCTTCCGGTGGAAACTCCATCATGTTTCTAGACACGTCTTTACCACGAATCCCTGGTCGTGGTAATCACATATCCACACCCGTGTTCACCCTCTGTCATTTATTTTTACAAAACATTTGTAGGTTATGTTTGTCCTTTTCTTTCCGATAATATTTGGCAGACTGCAGCTAACTTTAACAGAATGTATAGAAATGTGGTGAATGCTAACGTTTAACATGTGTTTGCTCGTGGGATGGAGCGAGAGAGAAAGCCGACACTTTTTACCATATTCAAAAATTGACGCATGAGCTTTTCAACTTCTTACCATAATTACTCATATTTATGCATTAGCTTTTCAACTTTTTACCACAATTACTCAAAAATCTATGAGTAAAATCAAGCACTTTTCAACATCGGGGACCACACAGCCAGCCAGCCAGGCAGCTAGTCAGTTACCCACATTCAGTCTTTTAGGCCCGCCCGCTCTGCATCTGGGCAAAAAAATATATCTGGCTTTTAGCGCTTCGTTCTCATGTCTTTCATGTTCTCCCTCTGTCTCCTCTCCCAAGCGCTGGGGGCTTGACACGTTATACTGTAGCCTACACACGCATGCATGCCGTCACTCCTGACACGTTATACTGTAGCCTACACACGCATGCATGCCGTCACTCTTGACACGTTATACTGTAGCCTACACACACATGCACGCCGTCACTCTTGACACGTTATACTGTAGCCTACACACGCATGCATGCCGTCACTCTTGACACGTTATACTGTAGCCTACACACGCATGCATGCCGTGACTCTTGACACGTTATACTGTAGCCTACACACGCATGCATGCCGTGACTCTTGACACGTTATACTGTAGCCTACACACGCATGCATGCCGTCACTCCTGACACGTTATACTGTAGCCTACACACGCATGCATGCCGTCACTCCTGACACGTTATACTGTAGCCTACACACGCATGCATGCCGTCACTCCTGACACGTTATACTGTAGCCTACACACGCATGCATGCCGTGACTCTTGACACGTTATACTGTAGCCTACACACGCATGCATGCCGTCACTCCTGACACGTTATACTGTAGCCTACACACGCATGCATGCCGTCACTCTTGACACGTTATACTGTAGCCTACACACGCATGCATGCCGTCACTCCTGACACGTTATACTGTAGCCTACACACGCATGCATGCCGTCACTCTTGACACGTTATACTGTAGCCTACACACGCATGCGTGCCGTCACTCCTGACACGTTATACTGTAGCCTACACACGCATGCATGCCGTCACTCCTGACACGTTATACTGTAGCCTACACACGCATGCATGCCGTCACTCCTGACACGTTATACTGTAGCCTACACACGCATGCATGCCGTCACTCTTGACATGTTATACTGTAGCCTACATGCATGCATGCCGTCACTCCTGACACGTTATACTGTAGCCTACACACGCATGCATGCCGTCACTCCTGACACGTTATACTGTAGCCTACACACGCATGCATGCCGTGACTCTTGACACGTTATACTGTAGCCTACACACGCATGCATGCCGTGACTCTCGACACGTTATACTGTAGCCTACACACGCATGCATGCCGTCACTCCTGACACGTTATACTGTAGCCTACACACGCATGCATGCCGTCACTCCTGACACGTTATACTGTAGCCTACACACGCATGCATGCCGTCACTCTTGACACGTTATACTGTAGCCTACACACGCATGCATGCCGTCACTCTTGACACGTTATACTGTAGCCTACACACGCATGCATGCCGTCTCTCTTGACACGTTATACTGTAGCCTACACACGCATGCATGCCGTCACTCTTGACACGTTATACTGTAGCCTACACACGCATGCATGCCGTGACTCTTGACACGTTATACTGTAGCCTACACACGCATGCATGCCGTGACTCTTGACACGTTATACTGTAGCCTACACACGCATGCATGCCGTCACTCTTGACACGTTATACTGTAGCCTACACACGCATGCATGCCGTCACTCTTGACACGTTATACTGTAGCCTACACACGCATGCATGCCGTGACTCTTGACACGTTATACTGTAGCCTACACAGACATGCATGCCGTCACTCTCGACACGTTATACTGTAGCCTACACACGCATGCATGCCGTGACTCTTGACACGTTATACTGTAGCCTACACACGCATGCATGCCGTGACTCTTGACACGTTATACTGTAGCCTACACACGCATGCATGCCGTCACTCTTGACACGTTATACTGTAGCCTACACACGCATGCATGCCGTGACTCTTGTAAGATGAGGTCGGTGGAAGAAAATGTCGCAGGCGAGACTCTTTATCCCCCTTCTAAAAAAGTAAACTCCACAGTGTGAGAATTCTTTGGCTTCCGCAAGAGAGAGTCATTGTTGATACTCCAGTGTGCAGGGAATGTGGAGCTATAGTAGCATATTTGCCAAAGAAGAAAATACTACGAACCCTTTCGATTCATCTTCGCATTCACCATCCCACACATTTTGCTACCGTAGACAGAGTTGAGTTATACAAGTACAACGTCAGCATTGTAGCACAGCTTGTTTAGTGAATACCGTAATGTTAGCTAGCTTGCTTAACTAAGGAGTCATATTTTCAACCCAGTTATACCCACAATGCAAAGTGGTCGAATTGTAAAATGTTAACAAGGGGGGCGTTAACCGGAGGGGTGGGTTGGGGGGGTTGGGGGCATGCTCACTCACTGTATACGTATATATAGTGTTTGGATGGTATGATGGTATATATTTTTTTCCACACATGCATACATGCATTGCAAATGGTTGGTGATACAATACATGTATTGTACGTATGTATTGTATCACCAACCATTTACGGTGTTTGGATAGTATGCATGTGTGGAAAAATATATAATATATGTACTCGGGCAGAGAAATTAACTGACAATTGAACAGTCAATTTAGTTCTGTGGAACATCCCTTGACAGGTAAAGTTTGCTTCTCTCCCTCTTCTGAACAGACAACTTTATCTCAAAGTCATTGTCTCTCGTTGGACATTTTCAAACCAGAACATGACTCCTCCAATAGAGAGCTCAGTGGAAACTCTGGAGGTGAGGTGACTCTCCTGCATACAAATACAAAGGTTCACAGAAACGACGGTAAATTTCCCTGTATACTCACAAGTCAAAGCATGGCACCTCCACAAACCAGATGAGCAAACTGCCATAATTCAAACAAAAATGGCTGAATCTCTAATGAACAGAAGGTAGCTTTACGAGCAATGGTCGCCCCCCCTCCCGACTTGATCTTCTCTGGTGTTGCCTTTCGTGATCAATACAATTATCCCTCTGTGACTATAAGCGCTCAACAAATTTGATCACATGTGACCTTTCTGGTCATCCCTGTGAGTGTGGCATAAATCAGCAGTGTTAAGAACAACAGCAAACAACCGCGCAACGCAACGGGATGCATTACGAAATATGTTCAAGGCTCAGTGTGTCCCAGGGAGAGAGACCGAAAATGTAAATTCACAACAGCACTCCAATGCGTCACAGACGGCGGCTGATATTCATAACATGTTCACGTTGGGGCTCAGAGGGCACTTATGATTGAAATATCATGCACTGTGCCACGTCTGATCAAAGGACACATATCAAATTCATAGCAAGTGGCAGCCCGGCTCTTGCCTTGAAGCGCTGATCACCGTGTCTTAGTGAGATCAAAGCTCTTACCCAGTGGCGGAATTGACACTTCGGCCCTTGTGGCGTCACACTTTTGTGGGGTGTTGACACCATCACCTCTTGGGTGTTATCAAAAACGGTGTGTAAGTGGCAAGATGTTAGACTCTAATTCACTAGTCAGTTCTGCACCTGATTTGCAGAAGCTAAAATTTCATCACCTGAACACCTTGGGTTAAATCCTTTAAACAGCAACCATAATATTTTCCAGAGTTCAAGCCAGTGACCTTAGTTCCTTTGCTGGAAAGGTCAAGATTCTGTAGATCGGTAGAGGGAAGTTATTGGACTTAATATAATTATATTATTTTTACTAAACACTGTCATTTTTTAACTGAACATCCAAAAAGCAGAATTCAGTTGCATTGTAATCCCTGACTCTAGCTCTTAAGTGAAATAGAGGCCAAAATCAAATCTAAAAAGTAAAACATGCGGCACATGACTTTACCTGCATACCTATCTCTGCAGTAAGACCATAAGTGTGCAGTATATCCTGCGATGGTATCCAGTGTCATACAGGCTGTGACACGGTCACATCGCAGCCCTACACTTACACCCAATCATAAGCAAAGGGTTACGTGACCTTAATCATATAGAAGGATAAAACGGGTTTCTGAGTAATACATTACATTTTCAGCGTGATAAATCAATTTTGATAAAATAATGGCTATTCTGATTTCAATCAAGTTCAGGGAGAATTGAACTAATACAATCACCTATACAATACAAGCTGCTGAAGTAGACAATCGTATCTTTTTTTTATTGAGTAGATGGAGTTTGTGAGTAGCGGAGCGTGTTCTGTCATGGTATGAAGACAGGCTGTGAGGCTGATCTAGTTTTAGTTCCTGTAATTGAACTGTTTTTCACTGTCCCGACTAGCCAGAGAACTAATAATATGCACTCAGGGGTCATTGCATAATATGTGTGTTGCTTGTGTGCTTGTGTGTGTGTGTGTGTGTGTGTGTGTGTGTGTGTGTGTGTGTGTGTGTGTGTGTGTGTGTGTGTGTGTGTGTGTGTGTGTGTGTGTGTGTGTGTGTGTGTGTGTGTGTGTGCTTGTGTGTGTGTGTGTGTGTGTGTGCGTGCATGCGTGCGTGCGTGCGTGCGCGCGATGTACGCACACACGTATGAGAGTAGGAGTGGAGGGATGCATGACTCAATGGGGGTCACGGAGCAAGGTCATGTTTTTTTTAATGAAAGCATTAAGAGGGCTCAAAGGGCAAAAAATATATACTTATTAATCAGTCAGCATGACATAACAGTTCGGTTCAATTTGTTGCACACCACGGTGTTTTATCAATTCACCATAACAATTCAACAGTTTCTGAAAACGCTTAATTTACTTAAGTGATTAGGACCAGAGAACACAACTGTATGTGTGTAAATGGCTTGGCGTCATCTTATTATATACTGGTTTTGAAACCAAAAAGATGCAGATCCAGTGCTGTAGAAGTTATTTATTTTTGTAGTTGTATATGTGATGTATTACAAAGCTCCAGTCATTTACTGGACCAACAAGCCCATTTCCTGAGGATATAATTATGTGTTGTTCAATATTTTGAGACAATACCACTATAGCCCCCTTCTGTATGTATCAGGAGAAAAGCTAACAGTACAATGCAAGGGGAAATAGTCATTTCCACTTCCATTTAGTCTGGTCTTGCATACACCAAATTAATTTCACAGCAACCATTTTATCTGACTGAGTAGTCACTGCCTCATTGATTTTTATAACTTCATAAAAATTACACGGCTATTTCTTTAATAAAATTTACTAACCCCTGAAACAGTAAATTGCACCATGTTCGCTGAACTGTGCTGGTTTGTCTTCTGGCCCCAAACTCTGGGAAAATTAGCTGTAATCCTAGAATATTCTCCCATGGTTCTGGAGCGCTGCTGACCTCTCGCCTTTGCGCACGCTGAGGGGGAACGGGCGGGTTCTGTCGCCACATGCGCCATACGGAGGACACGCCTGCCGCAGCGCGGGGTCAAAGCGCGCAAGAGGCCGCGGGGTCGGCGAGAAGCCGCAGCCCAGACCCGCTGTTGCAGCGCACGCTCGCAATAGCTAACAGCGAAAATTAAATGAATGCCTTCTTTGTGTCCTTCTAAGGAATGTTTTCCACCTCTGCTATTGATTCCCACCATTCAGCCTGGCCTTCACGGCCATGTAATTGCATTTTAACTGTAAGTTGCTACAAAAGAACAGTTCAGCCACAGTAATAAAGTCGAAGTAACGTCTCACAATAAACCAAGGTCCTTTATTCTTCTAGGCTTTCTGAATGGCTCCCAAGTGAAAAGGGGGGAGGGGGAATAGCAGAGGTTGGTTTGAATATGAAGCACTCAAAATGAGTTTGTCTTCACTTTCCCCTCAGCCTCACCTCACATTTCAAGCAATTATGCTTAGGGTGGTTCACTAATACAACTTGATACAACAAAACACATTCAAATTAACAAGCACGAAAACGAGAGACAGCTGGACTACATGTCGCCATTACAGCACCACGTGACGTCTCCTGACTTATTTTTCCATAGAGTTCAATAGGAAGATTTGTCAGGAGAAACAACCCTTAAAGTGATCCATCCATATCTACTGCATATCTGGCAGCAGAGTGATGGTTTGAGGCTCGTTTGATACCTCAGACCCTTGATGACTTACAGCCATTTTACCAGCCATGTATTCCATACTGTTCCAGCATAATTTACAGCTAAATCTAGTCCCACCCCCCAATTCCCATAGAGATCCATTCAAATGCAGAGACATTATAGTATCGCTTGTAAGAGTACCAGAAAATAAGATATCAAGAGTCTTTTGACATCAGGAAGTCATGGCATGCAAAGGATATGCGACCAAATATTTAAAATGATTACTTTATTCTATATATAAATGCAGGGGTGCCAATAATTGTGGCGCACGTGGTTTTGTTAAAAATAATTATTTCTTGATGAGGGATTTTTTTTCTCATAATAAATTTACTAAAATTAAAGGTTGGAGTTTTCTAATTTTTTCAGTTTTTCATGACATTAAGCTAATTCACCAAACGGCTTTTACTCATCTTTACCAGGGGTGCCAATAATATTGGAGGGCACTGCATTTATAAGTAATCTTAGTATAAGTAGTAATATATAAGTAATAAGTAGTAGTATAATCTTTTCTTCTGAAAGCCCTACATGAAAACTCCACAAGGCCATTGGGAATCTGTGAAATGTTGTATAATATCGTAATATTAATAGGAAAAAAAATTAAGAAAAATTTATTTTTTTAATATAGAAAGGCAAAAGCCTCTACAATTCGCATCTTTGAAGCCATTCATTGGCCCAAATATACATTTGCAGTGTCTTAATGAATCTGTGTTTTCCCCCTGCATTAGAGTACTATAGAGCCGTCTGTTTGTACATTTGAATAATAACCTTAATAAGGAAGTTTATGCTCTTGCAGGCCTTAGGGGAAAATGCTCTACACACTCACACTGAACACAAAATCATAAAAGACACCATTACTCTGGAATTTCATGTGATTAATCAGGGGAGTGATTTTGAGTTTAATGAAAGTATAATGGACTATAAGATGCCGCGGTCTCCCTCTGGTGTGAGGAGGAGCTCACTCGGTAGTTTTAAATCCTCCGCTTCCAGCTGAGCTACAAAGCTGATTGCTCCAGAGTACTTCATCAGCTGAGACCTAACCAACCTGTGCGCACTCCCTCATAAGCATGCATGCACACCCATGCAAATGCATGCACACGCCGCACACACACCCGCATATGAATGCACGCACACAGACGCACACGCAAATGAATACATTTATACGCACATAACGCATAAATACACGCAAATGTATGCACGCCAACGAATGTGCACACACACAAACCATGCATGGACTCGCAAAAACATAAACAGAAACATACAGTACACTTACCTAAAACACAATTCCACATGCATATATCCAATATAGAAATGCTGTTTTTTTTATTTTTATAATCAACTTTAATCCTTATTTTGACTGTAAATTGGACCTAACCTAGTAATTGTTATTATGTTATTATGCAACATAACTCTAATCGAAACAATGCTATTTGTAGTAACAGAAAAATGCAACTATGCATTTACTCTCTCTGGGCCTGATTTACTAAGACCTTTAGCATGTGCAAAATCTTTTAGCACCAAACTAATAACACAACCAATGATTGGTGAAAAACAAACACCATGACCAATCATTGGTCATATTATTGGTTGTGTTAAAGGTTTCACACACGCTAAAAATGTGTAGTGTTTACAAAACAGCAACTGCCGTCACTGAGGATGCCGTTTCTTTTTACCCTCTAAAAACAGCGTGCGAGCACTTTCCCAGAGGAAAACTCCCCACGACAAAAAAATCCATAAGGATTATTCTGTTCTCGGAGGGCAGAGGTGAAAGAGCCATGCAGGGGCTACGAGGCCGTGAGACGGCAGGAGGGTTCTGCGCCTCCCCCCAGCCCGAGCGCGGCACTCCGATCACGAGCGAGGCGCGCTAATGCGCCAGGGCCACGTCGTGACGGGGCCCGGCCGATCGTTACCGGCGGAGCCGGCGCTCCCAACGGCGGGCCCCGTCCAATTCCCCATCATCCCAGATAACCATCATGTAAGATGGAGAGTGGTAATTTGCTGAGGCTTGTCCCACGCCCCCCTTTCCCGCTGCCTTTTTCCCTGACGTTTGGGGCCTCTTTCCCCCTCCCACATCAACACCCACCGTCCCCAGCCATTACCTACCCGTTCGCTTCCCGCATTATTCCCCAAAGACCCCTAGTGAGAGAGGCTTATCTCCTGCAGAAAAGGCCCAGGGTATACATCAGAATCCGGAGATACAGCGACCTGAAGATGGGCTACCGAGGCAGAGAACAGACAGGCAAGCGTGCGAGACTGAACCTAGGCCTGGGAGGAGTGCTTTTGAGAAATGGCTTAGACACACACACGCACACAAAAACACACACACACGCACACACAAACACACACAAGTACACACACGCGCACACACAAATACACGCGCACATATGCACACCCAAACACAAATGCGCATGCACACACACAAATACACATATGCACAGGCACACACACACCCATGTGAGCACGCATACGCACACATGCATACGTACAAATGTATGCGCACACATACACATGCTCCCACACGCGTACATTTACACACCCACGCACACTTACGAGTGCTTCATGCCCAGACAGGCTTTGGTCTTGCTCGGAATATTAACAGTCAGTTTATGAATCTGCGGCTGTGTAATCGTATGGATAAATCACTGGAGACACCATCACGGCCATTAAAACCTTGGCCTCTCACCCATCTTAATTTCCCTGCCGCATCTCATCCTCGTTCCTCCTTCTACTCCGTACCCTGACTTCCTCCTCTGCATCCTAAATTCAGCAGCCGCGCTCCCCTTTTCCGCGGGCGGTCCCAAGTCCTTCGGATCTGGCTCCTGTGAAACGGGAGCGGCAAAGGCCTAAACGCAATCCTTGTGAAATCTCTGCCAAAGCCGGACTCTGGCGACGGGGCTGGTGGCGTGGCGCATGTGGCCCGGGCACGCCCGCGCAAACGGTTCTGCCGGAGAGCGATCCTGTGAGGGCACCCGAAAAAACAACGTGTTATAAATAACACGTTTCCGTAGTAACTCCCCTCCGCTAGCCTGGACTAAATCCTGAAACGAAAATCTGCCATTTTTTGCGATCTCTGCCATGGTTATTTTCTGTGGGTGGAGGAAGCAGCCTTATATCGACTTCTTTTAAAGGCTGTTACAGAGTGTTTAAAACAGGGAGCAGACACATACACGGACACAGTCCTCCGGATTGTCCGCGGACTTTTGCCTTTCATAGTCGAGCGTACCAACCAGGTACCAACCCCCCATTTGTAGACAACATTTCCCATCGTTTTTGCAAGCAAATTGCAAACAACAATGGCATCCTTCTTGGAAGATGATTACGGTACACTTGTAGGCGAAACGACAGGTCCGTGCGGACAGGTCTGCTCGGACACAAAAAAAAACTACTGCTGCGCGACGGACTGCCTAGGCGAACGTCCGCTCAGGATTCGTTTTGCGTGACATTTAGGTCCGTATCCGTACGTATTCTTTTTTTCCCCGACTATGAATTGGCCTTAACTGTTACAGGGCCTCTGAGGTGAGAACAGAAAAAGAGTGGTCAATATGAACAGTGGCCGTTTTTTTTTTTCTTCTTCTTTTATTTAACGGTGACTGAGAGTAAAAAAAAAAAGTCTACCCATGAAAGCTGTTCTGTGAAGTCTACCCATGAAAGCCACTTTACATGATGGTTCTTAGAATCTTAGAGTTCTAATAAAATGCACTGAAGAACAGGGTCAAAATGTCGATAGCTTTGCCTTAACGTGCTCGCCAGCTACAAGTGTGCTTAATTATCATATGCAAGAATTTGACAGATGCTGGAGGACTTTAGCAGTTGCCCTCTTGATACGTGCGTCATATGTACCTTTAAAATTGCTACTGACTGAAAAAATTTGCACCTCTGTCACTGTGGGCTGAGAGTGTTTTGACTAGTAGTTACATAAAGCACAGATTTTACAGAAATATAGCTCTGATCCTTTCCAAAGGCCAGTGCATTGTGACAACTCTACTAGGTTTATCTCAACTGCCCTCAGTTCTTTGAATTATAATTGCCCTATAACATGTGCGTTGCATTATTCATGCACTCGAAGGTAATCTTTGAGTCTCAATGCCGTTTGACATTTTATTTATCATGGTTATCTCATGCATTGTAATTAACAATGGATACAGCAATCACCTAATGTAGAGAAATGAGGAAGGAAGAGAATCGGGCCAATCGGATGCAGGAGGGCGGAACATCGAGCTAATCAGAGACCTCGAATTGCAGAGGCACAGGTTAGAGCAGCTGGCCTGCGCGGCAGCCGACCAATTAAACTCAATTGCCCCACCAGACAAGAGACTGCTGTTGCGAGCTCATCACCGTAATGTCTCCCCACATCCAGACCCATTTTCCCCTCTGAAATGCATGACTGCTCCACTTAATAGACTGCACAAGCTCAGTCGATATTCACCCACGTGGACCCACATTTACTCCAGTGTGAGAGAGCGACGTGGGCATTTCATCACTCTGACACTTCATAAAGGCGTATCTCCCTGCCATTAACTGCTGCACGGGAAAATAAATAAATAACTCTGACCCCCAGTGAGAAAGTGTGTGGGTGTGTGTGTGCGTGCAAAGCGTCCGTATAGGTGTCCGTGAGCGGGTTCGTATTTCTGCGGGAGGCGGTATCTGCGTCCGTCCTTTTGTCCAACCCTTTTTGGTGAGTGAAGATGTCATTTGCTTTAAAAGAAGCCCGATTTAACATGGGGTAGCGTGCAGTGAGAACACAAACACCGGTTGCGATTTCCCTCCTTTGCTTGATGAATGAGAAAAAAAACGAGGCTGAAACAACTGAGAAAGACCAGGCCCTTTCTAGCTTATAGTTTATACACATAAACCATTTGTTGCTATGGTACGTTTGCAATTTCTCCCTTCCCTCCTCATGGCTGGCAAGAAAACGGCGCTGAATAGATGACTCATTAGAAGGAACCATTAATCTTCCTCTCCCCCCGTGCTTTGCCGGGCTGGGCTGGGCCTTCGCCGGGAGCCGGCTCTGCCTTCCACGCCAGCGCGGTTGCAATTGAGGAGGAAACAGAAAGCGACTGGTAGTTGTCACGGAGCTTCTGAAGCGCCGCGCCGAGTAATCCCACCCTGCCGCGTCTGTCTGTCTGTCTGTCTGTCTGTTCCCGCATTCCAATAAAACATCCGCGGCTTGGATTCGAGAGGCTGAGCGATGACGAGAGCTGTAAAAACGGAAGCGTCTCTCCAACACGCCCCCTCCCTCTTTGCTTCGTTCCCCTACACGACTCAGCTTCCTGTTCATGGACCAAGGGTTCACAGGCTCCGCTACAACGAGAAACAAAGCATGGAGCATGTGCAAAAACATAACCACACATATTAGGCGAGGTTATATTTTTGCCTAATTTGTTGGGTTTTCCACTCATCTTAGTTGAGATATTGGGTCAATAGCAACACTAACGCTGTGTTTATCACACCTGAGCACGCCTGGAGGAAACTAGCTTTCGTTTCCACTGTCACTAGCACATAAGTAGTTTCATGATGTAGCCTAAAGATCTTACAAAATGTGGGATGAGTGTGTGTGTGTGTGTGTGTGTGTGTGTGTGTGTGTGTGTGTGTGTGTGTGTGTGTGTGTGTGTGTGTGTGTGTGTGTGTGTGTGTGTGTGTGTGTGTGTGTCTGCTGAACCAAAAGCTCACATGCATGGCGTGTATGTGTATTAGAGGTCTGCATTAGAGGCCCGAAGGCATAGGCACCGATCACATGGGTGGGTGCTCAGGGGCCTGGGCAGTGCGCACCCACGGGTGAAATTATAGTTTGATACGGGTCACAGGTGGTTTAACCTGGTTCGATTCACACGTGAAGCATGTGAAATAAACGTGAAACAAGCAACCAATTAAAAAGCTCTATTTGTTGAGGTATGCTACATATGACGGACTCTGTAGAATGCCAGCTATCAATAAGACATACTGTAGTTCGCTGGAGGTGATGTCGACTCCACCAAATGGACAAGTTTGTAATAAAAATGAAACCGAAAACCCAAACAGAATTAAACATCACGACTGTGTCAAACGATTCTAAGGGAAGTAACGATAGCAGCACAGCTTCAACCTCTGCCTCCCAGTGAACGCTAACGCACTTGTACACATGCGTGGGCTACATATCTGCCTATTCATTTATGAGATTTGTGCCAGTTAGTAGCCTGCTAGCTAAATAAGTTATTATAGCACTGTATGCAAGATGAATCCAACATTTAGGCAATTGAATTGAATTTAACGTGGCTTTTAACAGGGGTAGGGAGTTGGGGTTTGCCTGTTGCAGAATTATTTTAGGGCACCCCCTGGTAAAAAATAAACCAGCAAAATAAAAAAATAAAACAGCTTTCCTACGGGAAACTATTATTTTCTATTGTGCCGTATGGTGTTGTTGGCTTGCTATTTCAGCGATCGGGCTTCTATCAGGTTCGGGCTTAAAATTTAGCTAGAGCTTTTTGGGCTTGTTCGGGTCGGGCCGGAAAGACGTCGGGCTTAGGCGGGTCGGGCCAGAAAGACGTCGGGCTTAGGCGGGTCGGGCCGGAAAGACGTCGGGCTTAGGCGGGCTCGGGCCGGAAAGACGTCGGGCTTAGGCGGGTCGGGCCGGAAAGACGTCAGGCTTAGGCGGGCTCGGGCCGGAAAGACGTCGGGCTTAGGCGGGCTCGGGCCGGAAAGACGTCGGGCTAAGACGTCGGGCTTAGGCGGGCCCGGGCCGGAAAGACGTCGGGCTTAGGCGGGCTCGGGCCGGAAAGACGTCGGGCTTAGGCAGGCTTAGGCGGGCTCGGGCCTCACTTCTAGCCTGATACATACCTCTCACGTGCATGAGCGCCTGTGCTGATGCACTGAGAGTGATGGTGCTGTTGAGAGAATGTGCGTGCTGTTGTAATGAGAACTTTGAGGGTGTAATGAGCGTGCGTCTGGATGCACTGCGATGAGATTGATGTGGCAATTAATGAGTTTGCGCGCGTGCGTGCGTGCGTGCGTCCTGATGCGATAGCACTGTGTGCTGATGGAATGAGATTGATTGTGTGATGACTGTGAGTGAACAATCAGGGTGCTGTTATATTAGCGTGTTGATAGCTTGATGACTGTGCCGATGCAATAAGCTGATGGTGTAATGAGTGTGTGCACTGACATAACGAGCAAGTTCCTGACATAAAGATGTTGAGCACAGCTTGCCAGTCTAATAACATTTTAAAAAGTAATTTATGTCCAAATCTCTTAAATACCATTTTATGTGCAATTTTATTTTATGTATGAATTGTGCGATATAGTGTATAGTACATTTTATGGCTTATTAAACATACTTATATGATTACATTTGTATTAATTGAATATACATTGTAACACATTTTTCTTTTTTGTTATGGTTTGGTGTAATGCTGTGTGTGTGTGTGTGTGTGCACAATTCGTCAAAGAGCGGGAAATTAAGATAATGGTCAATGGGAATATCTTTACTTCATCTGTATGGACCAAGACCGAATGCACCTTATTTTCCCAGGCACAGTTTGCCGATCCTGCCCATTAAGGCTCCGGTTAAGAGATATGCAAATGAGCACGATGACAAACGCATCTTTGGAATCGTCATCGTCACGCTGTATGAATCTGTGGCGATCAATATCATCGCGCAATAACCATCTCCTCGCGCGCTGAGCAGGGTGAGGGAGGCCGAGAGAAATGTGGAAATCGGAGAACGCTTCATTCATATTGATCTCTGAATTAGCTAATGACTTTTATGAGTTGGGCAGGATCCGCCAGAGTGGGACAGCAGCTGTCGCGCAATCTTCACGCGGAAAATAGGAGGATTAATGACAATACTTGGCCACCCGTGAGACAGGGGAGACAAACCGTGCCTCTGAATCTTCGCCCTCCCATGTCGATTTGGTCAGAGTTGTGTCTGAGAACCGCTGTAGCGCAATTACCTTATGGGCTAGGGGGTGAAAAACATGAGCCGCTTCTGTTGCAGTGACACCGGATGAATCGATACAAATCAGTCATCATGAACCTCCCTGTAGTTCTAGACAAGCGCTCGCCCAGAACATTATATACCTAACAAACTGTCCGGCGGCGATCCATTTACACCGGTGGTGTCCGCTTTTGTCCACCACTGGTAGTGGTAATGGTCCAGGGAATGGGACACAGCTTTATACGGGGATTCTGATTGACACCTGGATGTACAGGTGATTGGAGTTCCCAACCAATCAATGGTGTCGATAAAGTCACTAAGACCCAATCTGGAATGAAGAGAAGGAACTTGTGGCTCTCCAGTGGACATGTGGTTCAAAAAGCACTTACTTGTTGGTTCATGAAAGTTTCTTTCACAAAGTCTACATGCCGGTAGCTTTTAATAATTTCACCCTAATATTTTCTCTGGGGTCAATTTGACCCGATTCAGTGTTTGACGTCTCTTAGAAACCAGTTAGACTTATTTTTTCATTGTGACACTATATTACTTTTCCTAATTTATTTGGGTTAAATAGTAAACATGCGATAAATATAATGCTATGTTTTCAAATGTCCTGTACTAACTTTGTATACAAAGGTGTTGTGTGGGGTCCTTTGTGGGGTAAGATGTATAAAGTGTATAAAATGTAGGATAATATACAACCTTTTTTAATTTTTATATCAGATTTTTTTGTGGGTGATTCTGGTGGCACTTTTCCATACAGGTTTTAAGCTTCAGAAACGTTCACTTACCTCAGGCTCTAAAATGAGATGTTTCATCACAGATATTTAATATTTACGGTCAAAAGGCTAGTCAATAGGGAGGTACACAAAAGGTGAAATAGAAGGTTTCAAACCTTTTCAATACATTTTATTTTTACAATTCTACAATTCTATTTTTTCTTTTTTCTTTATTTTTTTACAATTTTTACAATAGATTTGTGTGAGTGGTCAATTTGACCGCAAACATAAAATGCATCATAAAATGTCAAGAAAAGGGGGTTTAAAAGGGTTAAAAAGGTAGTTTCAGTGTTGTGGGAGAAAGGAAGAATTGTTTCTAACATATGTTATGCATCACTATACATTAGAAGCCAGGCATTTAACCTTTTGTAACCCTAGAGCATAGATACTAAATTAGGCCTTTAGATAAGGCAGACAGCCAATTCTTGTTTTTGCATGATGACAAGGATTAATAGGGAAGTAGAGTGAAATGTATATAAACTGTGTTACTTGGCTCATGGGGCAGAGGTATCCTAAGGAGACACTTGTCTGTGTATTCTGGGTGCTCTCTTCAGCTGAATAAACTCGGACAAACTTATCGCTGCCTAGTGGAATACTTTGATTTCTTTATTTAAGGAAGAATTTCCACGACAGTGTGTTTACTGCTATGGCGCCAGTTAATGTTAATGTCCTATTTTGCCTTCAAAAAGTTGCATGAGGCCATTGATGAACAGCTATATAGCTCCTACAATATGATAATCCAACAATGCAATTTTCATACAAAGTGTCATTGGTTGAGGCAGTTGTCGTTACATGCGAGCATTCTGGCGCAAAATGGCTGCCGTTGCATCACCCAGGTGGGTGCTACACATTGGTGGTGGTAGAGGCGAGTTTCCCCCTCATCATTGTAAAGCGCTTTGAGTCACCGGTTGGTGAGAAAGGCGCTATATAAATGCAAGGCATTATTATTATTATTATTATTATTATTACATGCATATCAATTACAAAGACTGTGCAAAGACGATTTGATCATCCTTCCCACATCTGAGTGGTTATACAATCCTTTCTATTGCCTACCTAATTTGATCCACCAGGTTGTCACTGAAAATTAAAATTGAGGTAACCTACCTACAGTTGACCTAGCTGGTTAAAGAAAGGTCAAATAAAAAGAAAGACATGCAGTATATGACACACTGGCAGCCATGACTTTTATGGTACAATGGATATTGACATTCAAGTCATGAAGTAGAATCAAAGAAAGTTGAATTTCTCAGCTGCAGAATTTAAGATTGTAAGAGTAGGAACCATACAAAGCTGCACTATTATAGTGTGACTCACCACAGAAAAAGCTTTTGTGCAGATATTCCTAAGCAATGCGGCATTGCAATTCACCTACACAAAAGTATCCTTTTTTTGCATTGATTTAAGAAATTGTCATAATATCCTCCAGGCACATCACATGTATTAGCTTTTTAGCATCATATTATCTTGCTCTGAACCACCTTACTGACAACATAATTGTAAAGAGACCAAATAGGAATTACCATTTTAATGGTTCGATTAAAAAAACTCCAGCAACTTTGTTTATGAATTAGAAAGCAATAAACACAGATGGCACCAAACCCTATAGTTGAGGAAACATTGATAGCGACGTTTGTGAATCACAACTTTTGTAAACAATTTTTGTTAAGTGAAACGCTGAAGCCGAGTTAGAATTTTCTCTCACCCTCCGTGGTATCAAGCGTTCTTCAGTATCAACAAGGACACATTTGTGTTTGTCAGAATTTATCTGCACTTTTCCCTGCCCCTCTTCCATTTGAGATGAGTTTGAGAAAATACACAAAGTGGTCTAATAGGCCATTTGAGTCTGAGTCACAGATTGTTGTTCTTAGACCTGTTACATCCTTCCTCTGGCTCCGGGCAAGTGACTGATCCAATTGCACAGCTTGTAATGAAAAACAAACACAGAGCTTTCCGGCAAATTTCTCTCTAGTGAAACCTCCCCCCCATCTCAGCCCGGGGTGTCGATGGTCCCGTGGGCAAAACGGGTCTCCCTCTCCTGGAGCAGCACTGTCTCAGGAGGACCGGCCCGAACAGATGCTTCTCTCCCCAGTCACGGCTACACTTATGGTAACACAGCATCAGTCACTGAGGTCTCTGGCAGCTTTGCCAACCATTTCTTGAGAGTTGACAAAAGGGGGAAAAGATTCCTTACCTCGGACATTAGCCGCGACCACATCCGAGCAGATCATTTCAGTTTTCTATTTCGTCTCTTATGCTCAATGACGTACAGTATTTTCCATCTCCTATCCAAATACCAGCGCTATCCCCATCTATTTCCCCAGAGTCATCGAACACAACCCTTCCCCTCTGCGACAAAAATGCATTACGCGCTACAACGGTAATGTCATTACGTGAGAAGCAGGGCGCGTTTTTTTTTTTGCCGGGAGAGAAATCGAAATCCGCAATTGCGTTCGAGGGAACTCCACGCTCTCCACTGGGGAGGCGTTCCGTGTGGAGCATCACGCGACGGAAGCGTGCGTATCTCCGTTGTGACGGCAGTGATTTTCATTCCAGCTCGCCGGATGAATCGAGTGCGGTGGGTTCCTGAATTGGTCGGCAATGTGTAACATTAAGGCCCTATGGCGTAATTCCAAGGGGGAAGCGGAGTGTGCATTAATGCGGAAGGAATTATCAGAAGGCAGCAGACTTTTATGTTTTGTGGAAGCCCTTTCAGGACCCATTCCAGTAATTCTGTTGTGGCTGCTCCATGCACGTTGGCGTGTATAATTAGAAAGGATGTAAGGACGGAAACTAAGGAGCACGTCTGCCTCTCTCCCCGTGACCCGTAAGGGGGAATAGATCTGCTCTCCTGGGCGTAATGACCACAGCTCGCGGTTGCCCTCTATGGTACGTGGGAGGAGAGCAACGCACCTTCACGGCCGCCCTTTGACCTTTCGACAGCATCAGTGGCAACAGACACCCGACTTTGCTGCAAAAGTTTTGCACGGGGAAAAAAACAAAACAGTCAGGAGGCACTGCAGAGACATCGCTCGTGGCTGTGTATGTTTCACTTTTCTGAGATGTCTGGATATTGCGCTGTCTGTTTTTGGTGGCGTGAAAAGTCATCAATCACCGACGCGGGGCCGGGAGCAGGGTAGCGGCGCATTGTCTGCGACAGGGCGCGGGTGGGGTTGCAGTGACGGTGGCATGATAGAGATCAACACTGGTATTCAGGCGGAGATGTAAATAATTGCAACCCCAGAAGTTCCTAGGTTGATTGAAGGTGGCCGCTGCTCTGGCGGTGATACAGTGCCGCTCGGGCATCCGGTTACTCACAGCAACGCAGTGTCAATTAGGCATTGCATTTCTGTGGGTGACAGCCTTCAGACTATGACTACGACATCAGGAAGGCACGTTGTCATAACAACTCTGGGCATGTTTTGTCTTTCCTCTTCTGACCCCTATCTCCCAGCATTGTGACATCACAAAGGCACGCTGTCATAATTCTGGGCATGCTCTATCTCGTCTGTCTCTCTTCAGACCCAACACCCACTCCCCACCCCCGCATCCTTCCTGGGGCTCTGCTTGGGGTGCCAGTCCTCCAGCTGGACCCATGCGGAGGCTCCTTCTGCCAATGAACCGGGAAGTGCTCCGCGTGGAGACACCTCCGCCTCCCCGTTGCTATCTGAACACCGGCCAGGAGTCATTCACCGCCACCCCCACTGTTGCTGTGGAAATGCTGCTTCTTTGTCATGCCCAGCAGAACCTTTTAGGCCAATTAACGCGACGTTCATTAGCGGCAAGCTCGTTAATGCGGGGCTCGTCGTGCATGTCTCAGGATTCCTCAGTAATGTGACTGACCTGTTAGTTCTTAATGAGCGACGGGCTTTAAAGATGCGCGCCTTCAACATGTTCCAAAGCATAACGTGGGTGCACTGAAGGAATGGTTGTTAGATATACCACTGCAGAAGAAAATTGTACAAGAAAGGAAAGATGCAAGGAGCAACACAGAAAAGGAAAAATAGCGTGAACATGCTGGAAGGACAAACGGGCCATTAATTGACTCATCAATATGCCATATTGGGACTGTTACGGATCGTAAAAGATTTGTTCCCAAGAGGCTCCTCGCTGTCGTATACTTCAAACAGTGAACCCTACCTAGCTTGTAGAACGCAGGGTAATCGGACTAATTGGGCACCGCTGCCAGGAATGGCTCCCTCTGCTGGCTGTTATGGTAATTGTCACAGCAAAAAGATGCTCTGCTGGAGAGGTTAGGGGGAGCAACACTGATGGGGGTTCGTTCGTGTTTGAATGTGACGGGCCCATATGTGTCGCAGCTAACGGCAGCAGTAGGAGTAGTGCATCAGCATCCGGCTCGTATCTGCGGGGAGCCAAAGCGCGGGCCGTAGCCCCCGTGCATAACGCGCGGTGTGTCACGGGGCAGCTGTATGACTGCCTCCGCAGCTAGCTCCTACTTTCATCTCATAATTGGGAGGAAAATGCGGAAATAGAAATAACCTAGGAGAGGACGCCCGCGGGGGTCCCGGGGTGTCAGGGGGGAATCAAACGAGCACCGCGCGAGAGCCGCTGACACAAGCTCGCCGGGCGGAGGTGAGGGACGAAGCTGGCAGGGTTTCGAAGGGTTTCCTGCTCACGGCGGGCCAGGAGAATGCCCCTCGGGAGGATGCGCCACGCCGTCTTCCCTTTCCGCCCGGCTCGACGCGGGTATCGAGCAGCGGCATCCCCCGCGCCGAGTTCGCGGTGACCGGCGCGACTCCGCTCTCGCCGCTCCTCTGGGTCAATGGCGCACGAGAGCGAATGGAGTCCACGCCCTTTACGGACCCTCTGCGGCCGACAGAGCGAAGCCCAGAGAATGAGGTCGTCAACCCGCCCGCGAGCTCGCGTTCAAAATTCCCATCGCCGGCTCACGCCAGCTGCCGCCGCCGCCGCCGCCACGTCCAACCCAATATTAAACGATCGAAAGTCACCTTTAGATGAAAAAAAAAAAAATCAGATTTCTTAGTTTTTTTCAGCATGGCTATGAATTCACTCTCCCCCACCCGGAGCACCAGGAAGACAACAGATTGACGGGGGATGAGGCAAGATACGGAAAATGAAAGGCTTGGCTGAAGGCGGGCGGGTGTGTGCTTTTGAATCGCGTTTTGAACAGATCGCCTGCCATCTTGTTTGCCTTTCAATTCTCCAGCCTCTCTCCCCAGCCCTGGGTAGCTGGGAGAATTAATAAGGGGGGGGGGGGGGGGGGGGGCTACATCTGATTCGGAATTTCCAAAAAAGGTCATATTTATTACCAAAGCCAACAGTAGCCCTCGGAGTCAGGGAGGGCTCTGTGCTTTGTGTGAGCCTCACAGACATGAAGGTCACCAGCTTGGCGCGCGGTGGGGGAGCGGGCCCGCTTCGGTCGCTGTTCGCCAGCAGTGCGCGTGGCCCCCGCCACGACCCCTGCGGCCCTGGGAAGAGTGTCAGGGAAGGCGGTTTGAATCCGACGGATCTTCCAAGGATCTTCCAGAGGCTGTAAAACGCTGCGAGTGAGTGGCATCGATCGAACCTCCCAGCCACGGATGCGCGGGAACACAAAGAGCCGATTGAAGACGAACGAGAGTATAATTAATGCAAGGATCGCCCCGTTCGAGGTCGACGATGACAGACCGTACGGACGAACGCAAGCGCGGGCGTGAGCGCACATGAACAAAAAACACCTGTTTAATTATATTTGAATGTCTTCCACTGTGTAGCACTGTGACAGGGGCTTTGTTCGTGCTGAAAAATCAGAGTGACACTTGGCTGAAATTGAAAGACATGCCTCCTAATCTGCTCAAATCAGAATGTAGTGCTTCGGATTTAATGGAATTTACAGAAAGAAAAAGAAAATGATGCTTTTCTCCGACGGAAGGCGCGATATGTGCCAAGCGCGAGAGAGGGTTTATTTATTTGCTCGACTCCACAGCAGTATAACCCTCCATCTCATGGAAGCCGCAGAAGAAGAAGAAAAAAACGACAACAACAACAACAAAAAAAAAAAACAGACTTTATTTTTCCCCTCAGGTCGGGGCGGAGGAGTGACAGAACTCAGCCAGACAGCCCGACATTTTATTTCTCTCTCAGAAAACAG
Organism: Synaphobranchus kaupii; assembly: GCA_029718625.1. Taxonomy (NCBI): domain Eukaryota; kingdom Metazoa; phylum Chordata; class Actinopteri; order Anguilliformes; family Synaphobranchidae; genus Synaphobranchus; species Synaphobranchus kaupii. The sequence goes on along the minus strand of CM056376.1, from coordinate 52,398,466 downwards.
ACAGAGAGCTTATTGTGTTTTAATGCAGTTTAATGGCTGCAGACTGGGAGTGTGTGTGAGAGAGAGAGAGAGACAGCGAGTGAGAGGGAGAGAGAGACACAGAGAAAGAGAGAGAGAGACTCTTTCATTATGATGCGGGGCAATGGCACTCCGGAGCTAGAGGGGGGGGGGGGGGGGTACGGGCTCCATCAAACAACAGCCGGGGCGAGAGAATAAAGATGGAGAGAGGGAGAGGAGAGCGGAATGTGGCATCGCGGAGTAACATGATCAGAAACAGTTCTTTATAACACCTCACCACTTACATTTCATCAAACTCTTCTCTTATTTGATTTATTACCGGGGCTGCGGGGACTGCTTCCCCTCCCATCGCAGTCGCGCTATGAAATATTTATACCTGTCACAGGCACAGGGTGCAGAAAAATGAAATAGATGTAGGAATAAATACAGTGCTGGGGTGTCCTGTGGGGGCTGGTTGGATGGGGGCGGGGGGGGGGGGGGGGGGGGGTTGTGGTGGGGATGGGCAGGCCTCTGGTTGAGCCCCATAATTGTGTTCACCGGGCGACAGGTGCTTGAAGTCCACCCAATCGGATGCTAAGGGGGGGGGGTGATCTTTTGAACTGGACGGCAGCACGCGGACGAGATGTCGCAAGACCGCACCGATCGGCGGCCGGTTAATCCCCGGCCAGACGGTGACGGTTGCCGGGGTCAGGACAGCGTCGCCGCGGTGACATCTGCCGCCGGACTCCAGCGTAAGCCCCGAATCCCTGACTGGCACCTTTTCGGGTTTAAAGGGTTCCCGCTGACCGCGGTCAGTGTCGCGCTGAACCGCCGGGTCTGCGGTAAACGCCGTACGCTGTGCCTCTGTGGCACTTTCCTGGATCAGTAGCCAAATAAGCAGATTCCCCCATACCTGGAGCGCTGTCTCTAGGAAGCACTCTCACCCACCCACACACACCGCTCGCTCACAGTGAAGGCACAATGCGGTCAGTGCAGGAAAAGGAACACACAGGAAGAATGGAAAATGTTCTATTCCTTAAAGCATGATGTCATGTTTTAAGGTTTTAAGGAATAAAAGCTGTTCTATTCTTCCTAAGTGCAAATGTGGTGATTTTATTTGCACTCTCTTAGACATGTTTTTTAGGGCCGCACAATAGCTCATCAATAGCTGCTTGAGCTCAGATCTAGAACTCTCTCTACGATGCCGTCGTCCGCGAGGCCCACGCCCGCGTTTATGTTTCCCGGATGGACACTTGGCGTTATTGTTTCGCCCAGCTGCCACACGCATACATATGCGCGCCCGCATGGCTGTACACATGCACACAAACCAAACACAGACACACACACACACACACACATGCGCACACATACAGAAATTAATTCAATTAAGAGAGGTGAAGGTGACTGTTTTTATAGGCCGGCAGTGAAAGCATTCATCTCATCTAACCACGGCGAGGCGTACCCATATAAAACCGTGCTGACGTTAAGCTTGCAGAGCAGTCAGCACATTCCAGCGCAGTCTCGCTATATCAGGCTATTTGCTAAGCGCTACGCGTGTATTGGCGCTTGAGGCAGTCCGCGGCAATGGCGTAACAGTGGGAATTTGAATTAAATAAACTAACGGAAGGGCAAACAGAAGTCACCTCATGAATTTCCGCAAAGGGGTGGGGGTTAGGGGGATGCTAAAGAATAAGTACACCCACTGTCTCCGCCTACTACACAATTTTTAAAAATACTTTGTGGGGTGAGCGAGGGAGAGGGGTGAGGGCGGAGGAGCTGTGTCCATCGTCATTTGCATAAATTAACGTACATTGTACAAATGATTTTGTATAACTTGGATCACATCAAAAATGAATCAAGATTCAGCAACTGCATGGCCTATTTCTCACCTCAAATATTTTCAGAAACATAGTTTAGTGGACTATTTAGGTGGAATAAGAGAGTTGAACAGGATGCCACGTTATTCCAATTTAAAAACGTGAAGCCGAAACAAAAGTAACGTAGTGGTGCCGGGTGTTTCCGTTGTGGGCGACAACAAGTATCCGTATGATGTAGAGATACCTCCAAAGAGGTACTCTGACATCACGATTGGGGCGGGGGCAGTGTGGGGAGCAGAAAGGAATTTCCAACTGTTAGGGGCAGCACAAAGATTATTTTCTACCAGAGTGCTTATATAAGTAAATAAACATTTTGTTCCCATAAATATCACGCACAGATTCCCTTTAAAAAAAGGCACAGATTCGCTGACGTTTATCTTCAACAACAACACGTGATATGGCGGGACAATTTCCGACTTTTCCGCAGTACGGGTGGAAAATAGTACAGAGGATAAACAGTACACAGTATGCTAGCACACAGTACACAGGATGCAGTAGATAGGGCTCTAATTCGGAAACAGCCACGATCGATGAGAGAAAGGTGGGGCCTAACTGTGAGTCCTAGGCTGTGACCGAATATGATCCCTAAACAGTAAACAGACTACATACATTTAAACGCAGTCCCGGCATCACTTGTGTTAAAATTTCTCACAAGTATCTATGTTTGTTTGGTGATGGAATACGACGTCAAGCTGCATGTCATATTTAACGGACCAAAGTGTTCATTTACTTCCTGAATAATATGCTCCTGACCAAACACAGACATATTATTTCATTGCGGATTTTATCAGCGAAAATCCGGAAATAAGTATGTCTTTGAGGGATTTTATTTACACTATATAGAACACTTCGCCTACTTAACAGCGTTCTCACCCAATGTACTCAACTAACATACTCAACAGTATAGAAGGGCGTTGATTCGGACACGGCCACTGTGGATCTGTGAGGAGAAAGCAGTGCATTATAATGGTCAGGGAACTGGGCTTGTAGCTTCAATCGCAGATGGAGCACCGCCATTGTACCCTTGAGCACGGTAATTAAGCCCAACTGCCACAGTAAATACCCAGCTGTATAAATGAGCGCTGCAGAGCTAAGACTGTGAGTCACTCTGGATAGCGCGTCTGCTAAAGGCATAAATGTAAATGTAATGTAAAACAGGGGTCAGGCTACAGCTGTGAGGGGGCAAGGAGGGGTGGGTTTGTTGGTGGTGTTGGACAGACGCTTTTAAAGGAGTGTGGTAACAAACCAGATAAATGCAGAAGCAGGGAATAACCCAACGGGGAAATGAAGAGAGAGAATGTTCCATTAGCACTGCGCTCTCCAGTGAGAGAGCAGCACGACGCCCGACGCTCGTCTCTGCGCATTTACTGCCCTTCTCCGCTTCGCCCTAATCTAACCCCAGCCTTTCATCTCGCTGCTCGCTAACCCACATTCCCATTTCCCGTGTCTCTAACCCCAGAACGACTCGGAAGCCCGCAGCGTTACCGATGCGCTGATGAGTAAAGCGGTCTTTTTCGCCGCGGCGGGAGAACCGCGCGCCGGACGGGCGTTTTTAAAGAGAATTGGAAGCGCTCAAATCTCCGTGTCTCATCTTGCGTTCCCGCTTCTGCGGTTTCCTGCTGGGACGAGACCTCGGCTGCACCTGCTCCCACACCTGGCTGCTCAGAGGACGTCGCGGATAACGAGGAAGACTTGATCTCTATCTGCAAGGGGCCATGGGAGAAGAAGTCCTTAGCTCATCCCTGTCCTCGGTGCGATGCACTGGCAGGGAAGGAATGCTTGAGGCACTTTGTGGCATTGCAGTGGCATTAGTTGACATCCATCATATGAATATTTGTCTAGAACTAAGATATAAAGATAAGCATTTGGCATTAAGATATATTAAAGTACATTGTGGAGAGAAAAATATGTGTTTAACAGTATTTAAGAATATTAATCTTTTTCTATTTCATGTTAACATAGCTACAGGTATGGATAATTGCTTATTTACTGATGTAAACATGTAAACATAAATAAGCTCTCTCTCACACACCCACATATATATATATATATATATACTGTATATACAAAATACAAAGCAAGCAGGGGCCTCTGGCATGCTCCAGCTAAAACAGGAAGTCATGGTTGGACAATCCCGTGGTTCAGAATTGAATTGTGAGCATGCCAGCTCTGTCTGTGGCCAGGGGAGTCCCGCACGGCAACACATGATTCGCCATGGCTTCACACCGTGACGGACGGTTCCAATTGGCAGGGTTTCCCCCGCCTTGTTACGCCGGAGCGAGATCCCTCTCTTCATTCCGGTGTCCACAGCCTGGCCCACACCGGCCGTGCATGCGGCGCGGCCTTCCAGCGCGGCGACTGCGCCGCTCGAACGCGCTAGCGTGCGCTCGCGCGGAACCCAGGGAGCACGTCGCAACGCTGGAGCGGGCAGACCCAAGCGAACTGCTCCGAGAAGAAAAATTGTCGGATGAAGCACTCGGGTTCACACACGCTGCTCAATCAGTGATGGTCCAAATCAATTTTAAACCTGAAAGCGTTTCAGTATCGGTTGAGTCTTCAGAAGAACATGGAGGAATTGCTCTCGGCATATAACATTCCTTTCACAAACCAGATTACATGTAGAAAGTTTGAAAGTTCAAATGGGAATAGTGGAGTAGTGAGCATCAACAGTAGGCCAAGCATAAATAGTTTCATATATTAGTCAATCTAATGGCTCACATTGGGGTATTTCATACAAAATTTAAATTCACTGACAAATGTACTGACTAGTCGATGAAATGCTTGATGTTTGATCACCATTATTAAGAGCCTAATTAGCAGATCTGCCATCTGAAAGATTCTCAGGGTATTCTGTTCTTCTGTTAAGCTTAGATATAATTATCGTGTGATTCGTCTAAAAAGAAAACAGCATGATCATTTTAAGCATTCTAATGGAGACTTGATGTTGAAATTCATCAAGAGTGAGATAATTTGGGCGATATTTGAGTGTATGAATTGCTTCTTTTATCATTCAATGACGGGTTTAAAAAAGGAAACTCTAAGGACAAATTATTAATATGCTTAAAAAAAATCAAAGGCCTACACTTTTTTCAGTGTGCGCATTTAGAATTGTATCGCACGGATGTGATCCACTGATTGACTGATGATTTTTCAGCAAAAGGATAAAGATATTGACTCCGAAAGATGGGCTGGAGACAACAAAGCATAGACTGTCTATATAGTATCCCCACCCCCCAACATCTACACGATGAACTCAACTTATTCATCCTCCAGAGTCCTCTTTTCTTCTTCTTTGGTAAACAGCTTTGCTGAGAAGGCTGAGGTGTGCTGCACTGGCTTTCTTTGTGGGAGTTGCTCCTTCTCTGTATGGGTGGATTTGCACCTTCCCAGTCTCGAGAGAGAATGCTGAAAACTGGCTGCCTGGTTTTTCTTCGTTCGCTCTGGCTTTATCTCTGCACCCCAAACCAGAGGACCGGAGCTATTAAATATATGATGATGACTTGAACACTGGGAGGGATTCTTTCTTTTATCCTTTATTCGGGTCTGATTTACACCCGCGGTGGCGGGGAGATCAACACGGTAACTCATAGTGCTGACTGACAGCCTGTCCCAGATGTCAACCGCTGGGGTTTCTAATCGCTGCCAGAGTGATGGATGACGCCCGGGGATCCTGGCACTGTCACTTGAGGGGTAGGGAGCAGGGGAGAGGGGTCATAAGGGGCAAGGAGGAGGCGGGAACTCAGGAGCTCCTCCCACTCGAGACAACGCAGCACTGCTACCTGAGATGACACTAAAACTAGTGTACGTATGACATGTCACTCAAAGTAGGACTAATAAATATTCTACCAGGAAATAAGTCCCGACAAAACAACAGGAAGTATTCCTTTGGATAAACTGCAAAGGAGCAATTATTTACATCTGGCTTGTACGGGTCACTGACTCAATAGTAACCTTGGACATCAAGCACTGCCTCTGGGATATACAGTATTTTCAGATGTACGGGGACTTATATAATAAAAATGATGTTAAGATATGATTATGCATTCGTAAGTTTAACGTGATGTTAATTCCGAGAGCACTCCTGAAGGCCTTTTAAACAAGTTTGCAGTAAAACGTACAAAACGTGCGGCGCGAGAAGGCGCGAATCGCTCGGGGATAGTCCGAATAACGGAGGCGGAGGTGCAGGCGCCGGGTTTAGAAAGCCGCCGCTCCTTCTGCCGCGCTGGAAACAAAGGCCTGCCAGTGATGTAGTCTGGACCCTCTAGGTTCCTCACCTCTTCACGGTGCTTTTCTAAGCCGTGACCAATAGAATGAATGCCTAATGACATGAAATGTGAGCTCTCACCCCGACTGCTGTTGGCTACATGCCGCCTGACCTCTGTGCTAGGGAGACTAAGTTGAAGATCAGACACAATCGATTGAAGGTCCCTCCGCTACCTTTCACACCCAATGGGAATGAAGGGGGGGGTTGTGATCATTTTTAGATGTGTTAGGCAGTTTAGAGTCATACGATAGGGACTGTATAGGGCACTGAATGTATAGGGCACTCCCTTCACTGTCACTTACTTTTTGTCTTGCAAACACCTTCCAACACACATCTATCACACCGCAAGCCCCATCCCTCCTGATACGCGCACCCCCTGCGGAGAGCCCCACCCCAGAGCAATGAACCCCACCCCCCTCCCCCGGGTTACAGGGACAGGGAGACGCCTCCCTTTGATGGATCGGTGGCCACTTTTCAAAGGGGAAGGCCAAATCATTACCATCCCTGAAAGCGATTCAAGTCAATATAATACAACTGCGGACTGATTTGTATTCAATTTGCGTGCCGGGTTCGAGGCCATTGCTCATTTTCACAATCAGATTCTCACCCGAAGAAGAGCCTGCATCTTGGAGCCTGACTCATTCTCTCTCCCCTGCTCTGGGAGATGGAAAAGTGTCATTACGATGACAGGATCCATGGGGGTGATTTCAAAGACCAAGATTGGGGTTAAGAAGGAAATCTGGGAGATAAATTAAAGTTATTATTTTTGTCCGTGCAGTGCATTGTGGGAAGGCCCCCAATGGCACAGAAGGACACGTTAGCACTCGGGGGGGGGTGGATTTCGCCTTCTGAGGACTGACAGCTGTGCCACTGGGTTTTCAGCGACCACTCCAGAGGCGTAATAGACACTCGCTAAATACAGCACATACACAAACGCACTCAGAGAAACGCTGATTGACGGTTATAATTAAAAGGCTTTGCAGAAAGGATCGCCTGTACCTCTTGGTCTTGGCAGCCCTTCATTTGCTTACTGTGCCATATGGACCAGTGAGGGAGAACTCAACGTCGAAAACATTTAAACAGGGAGAGCTTTTTTGGCCAGTAGACGCACTATTACTTTATAGAGCCTATAAAACACAGGTATAAAATGGAAGAATTTTTTGTTTTCATTTGCCACATTGTTTTCGGCACATTTTATTAATTTATTGACCGTTTTGTCAGCCTGTCAAAGTATCTTCTTGCAACAAAGGCATCAGATGGGTGGATTGTTTGCAGTTTAATTCTTTAATGAATGAAGGACGGGATCTGGGACTCAGCGCTTGGATTTGAGTAGGGCTGGCAGCCGTCCAAATGATCAAAATGCTTATTTTTATGGCACCATAAACAAGATCTAAATTGCACTGGGCACTGATGAAACAAGGCCAAACGCAGCGTGCCATACCCAAAGAATAGGAGAGATGACAGCACTGGTCAGATGACCTACTTTTAATGGACAGCTCACCTGACCACATGAAGAAATTTAGGTCACATGACTGTGTGGGATTCAATCAATATTTGACTAACAATTACAAGTAAGATTTGTTTTTCATAGACACAGTTTGGCGAGTTCAGAGATCATTAAAATGAACTGAGCTTGTGAAGAAAGTATAACGCTTGCATTTCCTTCAAAGTCAAATGTTGTTTAGTTTAGTGTATTGTTTATTTAGCAGGGACCACACGCAATTAAAATAAAATTGCACCACAGCTTCAAGCTAATTTACATCTCCAGTCCCTGGGCAAGAAGTACAATCAAGTACAATCAAATACAATACAAAACAACAAAGTAATAACGCACAATGTAATAATGAGCAATTTCACAAATATTTAGAAGAATTAAAAGGAAATAGTCATAACAAAGGTAACTATTGGTGAGAACATGATTATTTGAAACGGGTAGACTCTCTCTCTGATATTGGTGTGTAGTAAGTTCTGATTGCTTCAATAGAAAAGGCAGAGTGGCCAAAGGGATACGTGATAAGTCAGGATGAGAATAAGTGATTGGCTGGCTGGTTAAATGACCCTGTCTTAAGATATGGCTCATCTGTCCATGCCCTGGAAACTGTTACAAAATCACCCTGTGTCGACTTACAGGTAAACAGGTGGCTCACCTGACCGCGTGCTGAAAGTGGTCACACGATGAACCTGTTTTGACTGACAGGCCACATGACCCTGTCTTAACCGATGTTCTCAACTGACCATGTGGTGACTGATGGGAAGCATCACTCTGCGCTGACTGATCAGTATTGACAGCCTATCAATCTGTGCAAGAAAAATGGGCGGGGAAATTGCACGGGCTGAAAGCCTGTCTTATTCCTGTATGCATGATGTCATCGCCCACCAGTCGCCCTGCTTACGCCTCAATCCTAACGCCATTAACAGCGATGAATATGCACTGAGTGACATTATCCACGGGCTCCGCCGAAGAAAGGAGAGGAGACGGCGCCTCTTCTCGGAATTTGCGGCGAGGAGAATGCGCCGCTGCGCGACGGCTTTGTCGAGGAAGCGCTGCTCTCTGGCCTGGGAAGCCGGCGAAAGGCGTCCGGCGAACGAGGCCGCGTGCTGCGTGGGGAGGAAGTGCTCGGATCCTCCCGCGAGCCTCAATGGAGACGTTCCGCCGACTGCTCGCGGAGCGGCATTCATAACCAATGGGGCTTTTGTCCGTCATTTATAGGAAAGCTCAGCGAGAGCCAATTCTGCAGGGAGGGGCTCGCCAGGCGCTCGCGTCGCCCGGGCCAAGTTCCTCTGAGGTGCCGTCAAGCCTCGGTGCGAGGGTCCCAACCGGCTGTCAGCCGCAGAATGCCGTCGTATCGCGCCTTTATTACGAATGTCAGCCTCGCCGCTGGAAATGCCTCCCATTGATTAGAGCCCAGATAATTGGATTGGGGCGATTCCTGGGGAATGCTGGGAGGAATGCTGAGAAAGACGGAGACGAGAGGCACTGCGTGAGAGAGAGGGGATATAGAGCGGCAGGGGGTGAGGCAGGGGGGGGTAGAAGGGAGCCAAAGGCGGGGGGGGGGGGGGGTGACAACAAACAGTTAAACCTCAGAATAGAGGACCACTGAGCACCAGTTCAACTGCCGCGCAATCAGCCCTTAATTATGCGAATAGAAGTCACTGAAATGAACAAAATAAGGCTTAAAAACCCTACTGCTTCATTAAGTCAAAGTTAAGGACGGGGCTCTTTGCAGCTTTACTGAATAGAGGACTGCTTGCTTGCTACCCATTCTACTGAAAGTCCAATGTCACGGGCCGCACATATTCAGTCTTTTTTTTGTATTTTGTTAACACTAGGTGCGCCAGGGGATGGGCTTATCCAAAGGCCATGCTAAACAGCATCTCCATCCTTTTGTTCTCACTGGTGGGCCATCAGTCCTCCATCCCAATAGAGCACGCCCAGCCAATGCCCAGCCCCAAACAAACCAGACATAGCCTAAACTGCTATAAATCAACCATAAACAATTATCTGGTGGACAGCTTCTTAAAATGTTACTGGTATTCGTTGTAAACGTTTATCAGTTTGAAATGGACTATTTCCGATACACTATCTATTTTCAGAAAAAATGTTTTCAAATTTGCGCTGCTGCCCGCTGCAGCAGTCTAAACACAAGCAGGTGCCTTATGGGAACAAAACAGATATGAGTGGCTCTTTTCATAAATTAGATGGCTCCCTTTTGAAAATAAATAATTTAGTCTTACATGGAATCTCTAATAGGCCACATCTGGTGATGTTTGGAGTATATAGGCTAAAGGCTATAGGCTAAATACATAAAATAGCCACCACAGAAAATAAGTGAGATGGTTAGGTTCGGGGATACAAAACCAGATTAGGGTAAGGGTGAAATTAATATATAAGAGTTCTCATAACAGATAAAAATGTTGTATAATTAAGAAAATAAATGGGGTGGTTGGATTCGGGAATTGGGAATTTTGAAATACAAACCCGCTTATGGTAAGAGTATGAAGTGTTCTCACAGGAAAAATGAATGGGGAAAAAAGCGTCCTCTTTTCGGGGCAATGGGCACCAAAAGCTGAGTGCAATAAAAAGTCAATAATAGACCAGGTGCATTGCGTAAAACCAGTAAGCAACAATGAGAGTAATTTTGTTGGGCATATACACTAAATGTTGCTGGTTGCACTGTCCCGATGGTCCGCTTGACGCATGTGGCTATCCAAAACTTGATGCCAAACTTGTCGGGTTTGCATGCAATGTACTGGGTGAATAGGCACTGTGGTTTCATTGGGAATAGTTGTTCATCAACAGCTATGTGTTGAGTTCTTCATAAATATGCCATATACCATTTTAGCCTATACTGAAATAAGAAGTCCAACTTATTATTAGTTATGATTATTAGAAACATGAAGTTTTGATATCACAATCATTGTCTCAATGCAATAATGTGGCCATTATGCAAATGAGGTCAATGTGACTCCTGGAGGAGAGAGACGACTATTCACACTTGGGTACCAACGTGCAATAGTGTTACTTTTGGCAACTTGGAGGGGAGTTTTTAGATGAGTCTGCTAAGTGTACTCTTATAATTATAACAACTTAGGCACTTGCAGTATTGCTATGTTGAAAAAGTTGTGGCAGGATGGAAACAGCATAAACACTGAGGAATAATGCAAAATTTTAAATCACAAAACAAGATGTACGTGGCACTTGGCGACATGTAGTGTTAAAGGATTACTTGTGTGTTGCGAATGCTGTATGTGTTCAAATTAAAGTACAATTCCCTGAAGGTCAACATAATTTCAACTGAAATAAATTGAACTGAATTAATATTGCCTCTAGCAGAAAAATCTGTGCTAATTTCTATGACAAATAATTCAGCGGAAAGGGGGACAATTGAGAGGGACAAAAATCTTCTGCTTGCATCAATCGCAATCCTTTCAGGGGGAATGCATGTGAAATGTAAATTCCACACAGTAGGATCAGGGTATTACTTTGAACAATGACAATACACTGAATTCAATGCAGTGTCGGATTTTCTCATTGCTTAATATCGAAATTGAAAAACTAGCCTCCCCTTTAGTTTCTCTGTTCCTAGGAAACATGCTCCCTCCTCCTTTGTATGCCAAGAGACAGCCCGGTGTCGTAATTTCCATGTAGTGTTAGCAGACACCCTATTTCTGTCATGCACGCTCCTAGGGTTGCCAGCACTGAGAGGAACAATGAAATTCCGGAACTTACTGTTGCAACTTTTCTGACGCGGCTGAACTCATCATATCCGTGGCATCAGCATTGATCTGCAGAATAATTTTAAAGATAGGTCCCCTGTTTCTCATCTTTCTTTGATCCAACGTATATTTGCAAGCCAGGTATGATGGGATATTTAAATTTTGAAGGATTTCTTAAAGGTTGTATCAGCGATTTTGGGTCGAAACATAAATGATCACATTCATCTGATTTTTCCTCACGATCCGCTAGCTGCCCGCCAAAAAACCGCGTCTCTGTAGGCAGCCTATGCTCCGAGATCGTACACAAAAACAAATGGTACTACCAACCACTCAAAACCAAAATAAACCAATTCCAACCAATCACCGACAAGGGGTGGGTGATACTAATACGCTAATACTCTTATCTCGCTGAAATCTTGACGGATTTACAAACGGTTTGGTTTCTTACAAACGTTATTAACGTGGTTATAATTCTGGATGCTTGAACACTATTTTTTAAAACATAACATAATTGGCTCTGAGCTGGAGCTGGCTCTGTTTGTTTGGGATTTCGCTTCAGAAGTTACGTCACCCAAAATCGCTGATACAACCTTTAATTAAAAAACTTATAAAAAATACTTTTAAAAAGATCTTGTAAAAATACTGTGGCAATGACAATCCACAGTATGTTTTTTCAAGTCGTATTTCGTAGTGCTCAGTGCTAACTCCATGAAGACAGAAGGCAGAAAAAAAAAATTGCCGCTTCCATTTGCATATCTTTTATATGTAATAATAATACACAAAAATGTAAATGCAGCTGATTTTGGTGGCCTTTTTTAATAAGCCAATATATCCTCCCTAACAACTAATCCAGAAGGTTCCTCCATCTTCAAAATAATGAGAGCTAAGGGGCGCCAATCAGGGTTCTTTGAAAAACCAAGCTGAGAAAAATGGCTTGCTTGGACAAATAAGGCATTTATCAAACACCCTTATATTCTATGTACACCACCGTCTGCGCCTGCAAAGAAAACTCTTTCAAGAGCTAAAAATGAGCATATTAGATTTCCTGTTCCTGCATTTCCTGTTCAGGTATAAGCCTACACTTTAATTAGAAATATCAAGGTCAATCATTGTGAGACCCACTGTAGTATCCTTACCTGATGTTGTATGAAAGCAAACTTTACTGGAAGTGGATTTCCAATGACTAATGTCATTACAATAAACATAAAGTAACTGAAAAATGGAAATCAATACAGAGGCTTTTACATTATGCGGTGGCCATTGAGGCTCCTTACACAACACACTAACAAAAGGTGAGGAGAGCCCATGGCCACTTCACCGCTGCTAGGAAACAAAATTATCTGAATGAAGGGATACAAGGCAAGGGGTGGTCAACAGGCAACGATACGAATAACACTGACAGCTTTTCTGGAGCATCCCTAGTCCTTGCCAAAGCCTGTTGACTCTTCAAAGATTCAAATTCAGCCAAGCACCTGAGGTCACAGACATTTTGAATAAGTTCACCTCAAAAGTTTTGGTTACCCAGGCGAAGAACTAATGGAAATATAGGAGCATAAATACTCATAAATAAGGAGCCTGAGTGGTGTCGGTCTGGTAAAAAAAAAAAATCACTGCACTGAAACGGATAGATATCTGGCCTTTGATCCTTCTCCTGTGGTACTTCTTATTTTATGGATGTTGATGCTTAAAATCTGATTTCTGTGAGTTGTGCCTGGAAATAAATCATTGGCCAAGAGTTTGTCCTCCTTTTTCCTTTTAAGCACCGAAATCGAACAAAAACACGATGATAACCGAAAGGCCGCACTGAAGCATTTATCATTCAGCGTAGTCTCTTCGTCCGCTGAAATATTTATAAACATCTGATCTCCATTCACTTTCCTAGTACCTTGTGTAGAGTGCTCCTCGGTGAGCTGTGATGCCTCACAGTTAAGCACTTGCCCTTGGTCAGGTCAGTTTTTAATATGGACAGCTGTTCTGGGCTGCTCAAAGAGACTGAGAGAACCAGAGGCTAGTTAGATACATGGTGAAGTGTAATCTTAATTCCTCCAGAGCATTTGTCTCCTTCACACGTTAGGGTATCCACAGTTCGAAGTGGTATGGTCCTGACATTTCTCTCCTATTGTATATCAACTCTCTGGCTGCAAACCATCTCCCACATTTGAACCTTTCTCCTCAATGCTGAAGAGGCAAATATTCCCTTTCTACATCGGTGTTGTCTGCAGTTTACAGTATCGCGCGGTTCTTTCCCCTGTGCTGTTGTTGGCGTCTTTGTGCACGCTCATTGTTGCTGTGAATGGGAATTGGTGCATCTGTGAGATAAGATCGGGACACGGTCGCGACGGCAGCTGAGGGGCAACGTCACTGCGCTCCGTGGCCCTCTCTCGGCCGCGCAGCTTTATCCAATTATCGCAGCGCCCCGCCGCTTTAATCGATATCGCCCGTGAACGTCGCCATCCTCTCTACCTGTCCGCTAATTAATCTCATTAGCAGGAGAGATGAAGTGATAGACTGCGGAGTGTGAATGCGGAGGGGAGGAGTGTTTGTGTCGACGGCGGTCCTTCCCAAAGCCGCAGAAGGATGCGTAAAGTGGCGCTCGGTTCTCTTTGGAATTTACGAGCAGCTGCTTTGCGTTCCAAAGCCACTGTCGTGTGGCCCTCTCTTGTGGAAACATCTTTAGGAGCATATGGATTAGTGCAAACTGTCAGCATTACAAGGGAAATTAGACCTTGGACAAAAACACATTGGACTACATAAGCCTTGATGGGTAATTCCCTCAGAAAAAGCATGTTGTCGCTCAGCATGCACTACGAGTGCTGAGTGTGCTAAGAGGCTGTTCATTTGTTTCTGAGGGTAGTGGATAGCAGTTGTTCTCTTGAGAATAACTTAATGTTCCACGTTGATATAAACAGGGCATTGACTGGTGTCACCTTGTAAACAGCAACAAGGTCTGCGCCAATGTAATGTTTGGTTGTAATTACCTATGCAATTTTGTATTGGAACCCACCCATAGCTTTTAGAGCAGAGGCACAGGTGAGAGGGACAAAACTATAGCAAACAGCCAACAGTAGAGGAGCTAGTTTGGAGACCAGGGGCAGTGCATGCAAAATGAAAGCAGACTATGTCCCCAAATGGAGAATTTGAAGTTTAGCCTAGCCTAGTTTATTCTTTGTTTTGCCTCTTTTTTCGGAGATGACAAGACGCTGCGGCTCCATTTCTTTATTTAACAGTCGGGATAATCGTTTAGCTCCCAAGCCAAACAAACGGCTTGCTGAACTGCAATGGGACACTGTGACAAAGCCTAGCTCAGCCAAATTGCTGCTGAAACTGTTTTTTTTTTGTTGTTTTTTTTAAAATCTCAGATCCAGGGGACATACTCATTGCAAATGTGTCATTCCAGGTTTAGCTGTACATTAGGAGTCTGTCCAGGAACCAGACTGCAGGTTGAACATTGAGGATGTCTTCCTCTGCAGGGCCCTCATACCCTCATTTGAATCAATTTGGAATACAGATTTATCTCCTTCAAATCCTTAATATAAATACTTGCATTATTTACATTGTGGGATTCTGAACCCTAATATAATTCACCTTGTTAAGGTCAGTCATTGTTGTGCAATTCACTGCAGTGCAAAGTAGAGATTCCTTTTAGCACCTTATGAAATATAATTATGAATGAAATACAGCATGATTAAGTTGTCTTGTTTTATTCGCCAAATTGTTGGCACACAATTAACATTGTCATTGTTTTGAGAAGGCTTTTCATTAGTAGAACAAGAAAGGATATGTGGGGGTGTTGAGTAAGAGAAGAAAGTGGTAATGGGATGGTTGGCTGTTCGATGGATTGATGGAAGGCTCAAGAAATCAAACACCTGTGTGTTTGTGAACCAACAATAGTGAGCTAGAGCTCCCAGAAACTCTTGTGTTAAACACCTCAGACATTTAAGACCATAGGAGTGACATAGACATTATGGTGCCATTACAAATGGCTCCCAATACAAATCAGAGCAAAATGTGGCCATCTAGGTCCAAAGTCTGAACCATGACAGGCAGAGATATTTCCTGCATATTTTAGGCATGACGAGCAGTGAACTGCAGTGAACTTAATTTTTTGTTGACGCTATTTTCAGGTATTCAGCTGTTAAAAACTTAGCCCTTCCTTATATTTCTTTATCAAGCAGTTGACCTAAAATTCCGTATCTGATTATTGAAACAATTGTTCTCACCTAACGCAGGTTTGAGATGCAATTTAGACAGCCTACAGGACCTATTCTGTGGGAAAGATGGGTGCCACTTTCCATTACTTTAATTGCTAAATAACTATACGTTTACAAACCAAGGTGAGCCCCAGAGCTGTCTTTGTCCTTCACTTCCTTATCTCTTTCAGACACATTGAATCTCCTCTTCCTTTATCGTGCGTTTCTTTAAAAATGTAGCCTTTGATATGGTTCCACATTAGATCACATTTTAAAGGCGTACGGCACTTGAATTGTCTGTGACAGGTGTATAAAAGCAGACATAAAATGGTGCATTTCACAAACACCCATGAAAGAGCTTTTAAAATGTCTGCTGTTACCTCCCACCTATGCACTTTTGATCTTGTTGCTCTGGGACATGACGGACATGGATTCTCAAATACTGTAGCCAGTATGAATACACCACTCCTCCAATCAATGGCTCCGGCTCTCAGTGTGACTGTCCCCCAGGGCCCCACACACACCCCATGCAGAAACAAAGAAGGGGGAACGGAAGACTCCAGACTGACTCCAGACCTACCTTCTTGTACGGCTTGAAAGGGGTTGTTCCCGTCCACAAACTCCACAGAAATGGTGATCTTTTCCGTCTCCAGGATCTCATTGTTGAGGTTGAGGTCGGCCACTGCCATGCGAAACACCTCGTCATCCTTTTTGGCAGATTCATCGAAAATGGCTCCTGCAGACGGAGAGAAAGGTTCAGTTTGTGTTTCCTAGACATCAGAGAGCAATGTATAACAAACTCATATCAGAATGTGAGATGCGTTCAGAGCTCAAGCTGTTGTGTATGACAGTTAGATACCAGATGAGCCTCAGGCAAACAATTGTGTTACCTGTCCCAACCAATATATTGAAACAAATCCACACCACAGAACATGATTGTTATACCAAGGACAATAAATATTCAATTGAAGACCCAGGGCTTACGAAACTGGATCAGGTCATTGTAATCTTCAGGTAGACCCCGAGATTCAAATTTACTTAACCAATTTAATGACATGCCAAAGAATTTTTCAGATTCAGTGAAACCAAACTTGTCATCATAAAGATCCATCTTATGCTCATAAAGGGTGAAAATCCAAGAAACAGGAAAAAGCTGGAGGTGGGTGGTGTTTTTTAAATGATAAGTGAGCTTCTGTCCACAACCTTACTAAACCCTCTGTTTTGAAACATAATGTAAGAAAATATATCATACTCCAATAAACAAAGTTAAAATTGATTTCAGTATGTATGTCAGTATTTCAGGGATAAAGAATTTAAATAACATAGTTGTTGCTGCTTTTGTCTAATAATGTTTGGGGCATATAATGTGTATAAAATATTTTGTATGTAATAATTACTATGAGGGCAGCAAACAATGTAGATTCTGAGTAAAAAGCAGAACTTTCCATGATATACGATATGAGACACCATGATATATGATATGAGACAGAGCATAAGGTTGATTTTACTGAATCAAAAAATGAAAAAAAAACGCAACTCTTGTTTAATTCTACATTCTGCCGGCAGGGCTTATGCCCCGCATCTCAAGAGTTGCTGTGAACTGGACTCCCTCACCGCTGCTGTCCGACTTCCCCTCTGTCGCCGCTTGCACCTCCCCTCCTCACCACCGCTGCCCACTGCTACCGCCCGCATCGGCGCCCGGTTCCCCACCTTCATTGCCGCCATATCTAGCTAGTCATCTAGCTACTGCTAATTCTATTAAGATGGACATTGGCTGCTTTGACCATGCTGGTCATTAAGACCTAGACCCTGAGCCGACCAGAGGAGGATGGGTTCCCCCCTTGAGTCTGGTTCCTCCCAAGGTTTCTTCCTAGTTACAGGGAGTTTTTCCTTGCCACTGTTGCCTTTGGCTTGCTCTTGTGGGGGTTTAGGCTGGGTTTTTCTGTGAAGCGTATTGTGACTAGTTGTGAAATGCGCTATATAAATACGAAAATATTGATTTGATTTGATTAATTGTATTGCATATTCCCTTAAAGTGGCAAAGTATGTTTGATTGAATCAAGGGGATTGGATCCCACCCAGAGTGTCAATAAAGTGTTATAATGTTATTCATTTGTTTCTTCTCCATTCAATGTAAGCTTTTCTCATTTGAGCCTTTATGCTTTTGACAGCAAACTCGTTTTAGAAAACTGCATGTCCACAAGAGCCTAGTACCTTAGTATAGGTTTAGTACAGTACAACACAGGATAAGGCAGTGATGGAGTATCATGTAGTGAAAATCTAATTTCCCACTGCATTTGGCAGGTAGAATAATGGATCTGACCGAACTTCATGAGGATGCTACATGTGGCATAGCCTTTGAGTGTGATAAATGACCAATGCTCATAAAACACTGGCAAGATCCCTTTAGGAACACCTCTTCCTCAAAATAAGGTCAACTTCAGGTGTGCTGTAAGCCACACACGCCGGCATATATGGATAATGGTTACATACATAGACAACATAGGGTCCAATGTAATCCATGTGAAATATGTTTAAAAGCATATGCAGGTTTGAGATAGAGAGAGTATTGACGGCCTGGGTGGACGTCTTGATTGCAAGCCGCGGACGAATTTGCAGAAATTTCAGAGGACTTGCTTGAGCTCGCTATCGTTTAACAAGGTACATTTCTTTTAGCGTGAAATCACTCATCACTTATAAATGCTGCAAAAGGTTTGAACAAACAACAAGTCTTTGAATGACTAGAGCAATTGAATTGCTCAAGGAAAATAAAGGAGTGCTTGCAATTTGCAAGCAGGCTAGAGAGGTGAAAAGAGGGAAACCGGAGATTGGTATATCAACAGCATTGCGATACAGCACAGTACTGCAAAGCAGTATCGTAATGTACCTTAATGCAATATATTCTGCGATCTAGATTATCTTGTATGTACAGAAATGTAGGGACATGTGTAGATTTAATGCTTCGGTAGGATTCAGGGAAGGCTGAATGCATTAGCGTGCTATAAACAGTTTTCACATGGAGACAGCTAGTGGAGAGAGATGGGGAGTGGGTGTCATGGTAGATGATTGGTAAGAAGATGGACTAATCAGACGACAGATCGGGATAGGGTTACTGGGGTGGGATTACAGTGATAAACTGGGTGGTTGTACTATAATATGGGGACAGTACAGTAATTGGTAAATTTACAGAACATGGTCATGAATTATTTAGTACCATGTTCGATATTTAAGGAAAATAATTTTAGACTGCCAGTGGAATGTCTTAACTAGTAGTGGGCGGCAGTGTAGTATAATGGTTAAGGAACTGGCCTTGTAACCGAAAGGTTGCAGGTTCGATTCCCAGGTAGGACACTGCCGTTGTACCCTTGAGCAAGGTACTTAACCTGAATTGCTTCAGTATATATCCAGCTGTATAAATGGATAATATGTAAAAAAAAATGTGTAAGTCGCTCTGGATAAGAGCGTCTGCTAAATGCCTGTAATGTTAACTGAAATTTCTTGGTCGCTGTCCAAGAAATTTGTTTTTGTTTTTGAAAGAAATTCATTGATGGAGGTACATTGGATGGGCCAACAGGAAAGGCTAAGTAAAACAATCGCTTCAGTTTAATTACATTAATTTAGGCTGCATAAATTAACTGGTAATGCAGATTACTATTCTGCTTACTTGATTAGAATTAATTTATTAAGCCTAATTAACTGCTTAATGTAACTTATCAAAAAGAGCAGCTTACTGTCATGGCTGCCCTGAATGTTTGAATGATGGGATGGAAATATGTTCAATAAACTCAGCAGCACGTGACTTCGTTTTCAAAAAAACACTTCGAACATATCAGAGTTGAGTTACAGCTGGATTTAGTAGAAGTGCCATAGATGCATAGTCATCAAGAAATAGCAAATGCAAGTAAGTTTTCAGCTAAGGGTCCAATCAACAGTCTAATTCATTCAAAACAGGGGGAACAAAATAAGTGCTTATTAGGTCCCTGGGACTATAATCTGCCTCGCATGAGAACCTTGGCATATGCAATAATTAAAGGCCTCCCTGAGCAACCATAAAAGCCTCAAAGTAGACACTCTGTGCCACAAAGGTTTAACAGTCAACAAATACACATATAGGTATTTAACCATACGTTTGTTTAAATGGACAGCATATGTAACGAGCGATGTACTTGTACGCAATTACAGTACTTGCAATGGAAAGAAATGCACATCCTTATGGAGAAAACAATATTTTTATTCCAATTGCCTACTGTGAACAGGTGCTGTTATTGGTTGGTGCGCCATAAATCTCAACAGATGTTACTCTTGGTTGAAGTAGACAGTGATCAATGGGCGAATGAATAATTGGAGGCTTAGAGCATTTCTGATGAGCAGGAAGATTACGAAGGAGAAGCATAATAAGATGAAGATTAAGGGGAAGAAGTATAAAAAGATAAAGAAATTAAAAAAAGAATTGCCCAAGTTTGAGGCTTCACTGCACAGCTGTATGAAATTGTATCTTAATTATTTTTGTTGTTCCATGAGGTCAGAGGGTGCACAAGTTGTGAGGACTGTTTTTATTCTGTGGTTATTTCAGCAGGGGGGGATGCCTGAAAATGGCAAGCCTCAAAGCTTCAAAGTTCAAATGCTCAACAAAAAAAAATGCTTACGTTTGCTAAAGATTGAAAGTGTACAACAACGTTAACGACATTTATGAAATCCTACTGCAAAAACGTTACAAAATGGTTACACTATGGCATTCACAACCAATATTGAGAGGTCCAGAATGAATACTTGACAAGATGACAAAACCAGGGAAATCTTTGAGTGCATTCCTCTGGCTGCTATAGACAGCTGCAACTCAGGAGACATTGGGAAAAAACTTTCAGACTAACTGAAACATCCCATCCATACCGATAACTTGGCTGTGTGACACCGCATCATTATACAGTTCGCTAACCGTGGCATAGGCCATCTCACACAATTAGTACATGGGGAAAATACCAATACAAATGTGAGGATATGGGAGGGTTCAGTCGGACGGGCGTCCAAAGTATATGAACGCATGTGAATCCTCCGACAACGGTCTGTGCGAGCCTAGCTGCGGTCTGCGAAGCAGCTATAGGATGGCTTGTGGTTCACAGAAGATCCGTGGGTGTCCCAGCTCTCCCGAATTGGCAGTGTGGTCCACGCATGGAACAGTTGGACATTCCAGATTGGGGAGTGAATTTGATATATACAGCCCGGGGTTGGGCAGCAAAAATAAATAAATTTTAATAATTCAAAAAAACAAATGCAGGGGGAAATGCTGTTGTCCCAGGGTCAGCCAGTGATGGATCTCACAGAACGGTCAGAAAACAGTTCATTCTTCAGTTCTTCCTTTTGCCCCTGACCAAGAAGTTAAATCAGCAGTGACATGTCTTGCAGTAGCAAAATCATCTTAGGTCATTTTATTAGGAGCATTAATGGGTTTTCAATGCAATTAGCTTACATGTCCAAACAAATATATGATCTGTACACACTGTTAAGCTTCATCCATATGTAGAATTTCGATTAACCCATTAACAAGCTTAGGGGTTTTAATTATAATCGTTTTCATTAACATAGTATAAAGCAGAAAAGAGTCATGACAATCTAAAATTGTCATGAGGTTAATGGGGGTCTTCAGTGTTTTGACATTTCTACAGTTGTGCTGAGAACATCCATCATAATTAGAAACATGGTATTGAATATAAATTACAACGAATTCCGTAGCCTTTGCTGTTCCTAAAATCTTAAAAATAGATTGGAGAATGTGGGTACTATAAGAAATGTGCCACTGTTGCCTGTCTCGTCTGGGGCTGTTTTCTTGGTGGTCAAGGATGTGAAGGTTTCCAAGGAGACCATGCGGTCCAATGTGAGCTGAACTTTTCTACCCTACTTTGGAGAAGATCACTGCAAAAAAAAAAGTAGGTTTCATTTTTGGTATAATGTTTTTGATTGGCCCAGACATTTAGAGATGTTTCTGACAGCTCTACAATGGCAGGTATAGGGCATGCAGGGATTTGTGGTATAAAAATAAAAAAATACACTTTACAGTAACAAAAATATCCTTCACTGTCAGAAAACGTACGCTAAAACTGAAATAATTCCCAAAAAAATCCCAGAAAATGAATTACCCATTTAACAAAACACACTGTGAGCTTAAGTGCAAGTGTCTCAGAAAACCGATGAGTCTGTAAATTGTCCGATAGACAATTCAAGTACTCCACACAATTTTTCCATCGTGGCTTACGATTACTTTTGCCCGTGACACAGCATCTCTTAACCTTTCAAACAAGGCATATTCAAAACTCAGTGGCACTGAGAATTGTATCAATTGCTGTGATCATTCATATATAGAATTCAATACATCAAAGATGATGGAATCGCTGATTAATTCTAGACATATCGCATCTCTGCTCTCTCCCACTGTTGTTGGGGGACAGAACTTTTAATCTGTCAAGAGTAAAGGCAGAAAGTATAAATGTTGCATCAACAAATAGTGCCGTGCTGCCGGCAGTGTTTTTTGCTGTGTGACACGTCTAAGTTGCTGATTTATCTCGATATTAAAGCGTGACACATAGGTGTGTGCTGGAAATAAATGGGGGAGGGGTACCGAATGCTGATAGTAAAACTGTGGTAATCATACAAGCTAGCCATTCCACAACTAAAAAAAGAACAAAAAAAAGAACATACCACATCACATCAAACCTTCCAGTTTTTGGCCAAGACAAATAAATAATAGGAATTCAAACTACTCCCATGCAATTGCTTAAGGTTTTGTTGCACTGCTATAGGCTGACTTTTACCTGCAAACTGTGTGCCATGGAACCATATTTTCAATTATGATTACTAGTAATAAGGAAGGTAACAAATGTAAAAAGAAATTACTGGAATAACCTGTGCCTTTCGTCCAATAATTACCTAATGCTTATTACTGCCTTCAGTTGCCAATGTATAGTCAACAATATACATGGTATTTAGCATTAGTACAATACAATAGATACATGCAGTAGATATACAATACATACAGTGTGTCACAATAAGTTGCCATGGTGCATGTATACTGTAAGCTGCCTATTGTTACACCTCCTCTGCCATTAAGTTTGTGTATGCTCTAAGACATGTTTTTTTCCACTGAGGACAATAAGGTATTAGCTGGATCCATTATAAGCCGTATTCAAATAAACTCACGTGTCTCTGATTCTGACTTCTCTGCCCATCACTGTCTGCAATGCATTTCACTTATACTAAGCGTTCAGATTAGAGGACAGACAAATCAAGCCGTAATTCCCAACACTGTTCGCTGAAGGAACACTTAGTGAATTCTGCTAACCAGAACGTATTCTTAATTTAGGAACTGATGGTGTATTTGAAGAGCTTAGCATGTCAGTTCATTCTGACTAATTTGGTTTCAGCCCATCAATTCAAGCTGCAGTGGGAAGACAGACATTGCACCAAAGCGCGGTTGGTACGCAGAGCAGCCATGTCCACACCAACCAGCACTGACCATGCCTAAGCCTGCAAATACGGACTGCGCCTAGTGCAGCTCTTCTAGACACGTACAATGCTGAAGTGCTCTCAAGCAGCGACATTATAACACTGAAAATAAAAAAGTTACAGCACACACATAAAGCCCAATATTCCATTCATCTTTGAGAACAGGAAAGGTAAATTCAAAGAAAAAGTGTGTTTGTTTGTATTTTGTATTCCTCATTTTCATACTTCCACAATGCTCAAAGGTCATCAACCAGCACGTAAAACCACTGATAAAATTATATTAGTACAATACAAAACAAATGTGAAGCCACACTGAGTTGTAACCATTTATTTTAGTCCTCAAAAATCAATTATAACTATTTATTGTAATTATAAAAACACAATGGGTCCATTTACATGTGTGGTTCCACAAACATCTATTAGAATGCTTTATTATTCATGTAAGTACTTTACATATTCTCATATGAACTCATATTAAAAGGATAGTTCACCCATTTTGAAAAATTTTATATTGTTTTACTTACCCCCAAAATAGTATGTTAAGCTGTCCAGGTCTCACCGTTGTAGCTAAATTGTGGTAAATCCTGAACTGGAGCAATGCTAACAATTAGCAACTTAACATTGGATATAATTGCCCCCAGGCTAACTTGCTGTAAATTAACCGCCGAAGCAGACTCAAATAAGGTTTAACAACAGCTTTACAAGTGTCGTTGTTGGAAACGAAAATGCACATACGATTACCGAGTGCACAAGGACAATATTTTCGCTAAAATTACTGTATAGGCCTATGATGTCGTTTCAGATTTCAGGTGTCATTGTTTACATGTAATTAGAACATTCAATGTAAATAAATTGAGCCATTCTAAAGGAGGAACGAAAGTAAGCTCGCAACGCGAGTAGAACAGACAGCGAAGAAACAGAAAAGGCCTCCAACTCAATGCAAAATAAATTGACCAATACTAAAGGAGTTACGCAGGGCCGGAGTGGGACTCCTTTTTCAGCCCGGGAGTTTCATGTCTCAGAGCAGCCTTTGGACGGGGGGGGGGGGGTGTTGAACAATTAAAAATAGACCATTTTAGCTCTTTTCATTACCTTTTTATGGAAAAAAAATGTAAATATAGAACAATTATAAGATAGGTATATACAAGAGATAACTAGTAAAATAGGTATGTATAGCGGTGATAGAACCAATTGTCTGGACTTTTTAGATTTTGCACACACTGCGGTACAGCTCTACCTGTGCTGTCCACAGCACGGATCCTTCTGAGCTCTTGGCTTGGTCCTGGCACTGCCTCATCAATGACTTGGCCTAACAGCAGACTCTGCTCTGTCACTTAAAACACAATAATAATAATAATAATAATAATAAAGAATAATACCTTTCATCACCTAATACTAATGTACAACTTCAATAATGCTGTGCAAATAAAGCATATTGTCCTAACGTTAGGCATTTAATGTCTGGGAAAGTAATAAAGCCATATTTTTCAGGTGTACTCAATATGAAATCGTTATTGAATCACGTACAATATATATATGACTCACTGGAATAATGTTAACACTGACTATTAATAAAAACTGCTGCAACTATTGTTTTTGAACGTTAAGAAGTGACCGTTATCATAAGGCCTTTAATTGCTGTTTTAGTCATCGTTCTAATTTAGTAAATATCACTCTTAACTTGGCAGATGTTCACGTTCCTGACAATGGCCAGAAAGATATAAAACGTCCATTCATGACGATTAACTAACGTTAGCTCTCTGAATGTAACATTTAAATCTCCAGTAAGTTATCAAGTTAAACTAACTTCATTTGGCTGTTAACTTTTGCTAGATAACCACGGTTGAAGGGTGACATTAGACGTCAAATAAATAAAAGGTTAATAACGTTAGCTAACAAAACCAACAAGAAGCGACAGCAAGATAGGCTAGAGCAAGTAGGCTAGCTAACATTAGCTAAGTTTACTACATCTAAAACAGTGTTAGTAATTTACTTATTATAATAGCTACCTTTCATGGCCTAATATAATAATAAACACAATTATCTCCCCTCTCGCTTAAAAAATAAAATAAAATCCTGGCTGCTCAGAGAGCAAAATGCCTTTCACAATTAGATGATCCCATAACCATTTTGCATTTATCAAGGCAGTTATTTGTAAATACGCAAGTCATGCTTTAAAATTCCTTGACAATAAACTTTAATTGTGGTTGGCATGCAAAGATATTGTGCTTTACACGCCTATGACATCTTAACACTAGGCTACACTACCTTTCTCATCAGCTGCGTTTGCGTTTTTGTTCGAAATAGCCTATGTCGGTTAATTTGGCACATTTGGCCGCTTCTTCTTCCATTGCCTTTCTTTTTTTTATCCTAGCCTTTTCTGCTCCTCCTTTTCTTATTTTATTCTCCATTTTCGCATCTTCGTCTGGCACAAACTCGTAAACTAAGCTAATTAGGCCTACATCGGGTGATCAATCATAATCTAAAACAAACTTGGGTTCAACCAATTATGTAATTTGGGAGGGGCCACTCTCATCCCCCCTATCAGCATCCAAGTTTCTGGTGTGGGCCGTGGTTGCTTTTCGTGCGTGTGTGAGGAGGAGAGAGAGGGGGCCGAGTGACAGCTCACGCGGCCCACACTGCAGCAAGTATATGATCTACAATTATTGTGTTTACCGATCCTCGCCACCAGCCCAAAAACCAGCGCCCCACCGGGATTCTTCCCGATTAGCCACTCCGGCATTGGAGGAACGGAAGAAATAGGTAAAAGGTACGACCTCAAAGAGGAGACAGAAAACCGAGAAACTAAACTTCTAAGAGAAAGGATAAGAAAACCCAACGGAGGAATCCTAAGCTCAAATAAATAGAAGTTCCAACGTAACCTTTCGCAGGAACGCAGAAAGGGAAAGCTGTCTTCTGAGTTCTGACTAAGAATAATACCAGGGATTACCGGCTCGAGCGAAACCAGAGGTTACACAAAAGCACAGACGAGAAGGAGTGCCCTGCTTAAGTAGCCAGGGCTCACCTGAATCCAATGATAATTAAAAAAGGGGCTCGGCAGGCAGAAAAAACAGCAAAAGAACTCTCGCAGCCCTGAGAGGCAACCTTCGCAAAAAAAAACTACGAAAGCAGGCTGGAACCCATGACAATTTTAGGCTGTTAAAAGCCTTAATCAAGAAGCTTGCTACCTAGCAGATTCTAGTCAGCTAGCTAGCTGAGCTAACTACCTAGCTCGCATGTAGGCCTATTAGTTATACTGTTCGTTGTAAAAACCAGTAGTTATTTGTTGCTAGCTTAACTGCGTTGGGGTGCGTATAGATTTCTAATAGGCTACTACAGAGGGCAAAATTAAGCTTTAGAATGTCTACAGCATTGTGTGCACATGAGCGAGACAGTAAGCTACAATTCTCACGGAAAACCCAAAACTTATTTTTTTACTTTGCTTCTGTGTAAGTCAAGGTCACAGGAACTAGAGTCCTAGCTAGTTGTTAAGCTTGTATTGATAGATGTTCTATGAGGCAGTATAGCCAAGAAACTCATGGCTAGCAACAGCTAACAGCATTAGCCCAAAAATGGCATTATTAACTTTGCTTCTGCAATCAAATATTCAAAGTGAAGCCATTCGATTATGATCAGCGGCATCAAATTCTGTCACACCCTCAATAAATGCAAAGTCCCGGTATAAGTTGGAATTAAATATTGTTTTATATTTTCTGAATTGCCATCAATGTCGCTTGACCGCTGGTGATGATGCTAAGCAATCTGAGTGTACAGTTTCTATGTAAATTTTTGTTTGTTTTCAGCATTGTTACTTGCTACCTAAACTTTGTTGCACTTTTTACATAACAGAGATTGGTAATAGCATGAGGTCAAGCTATGCTAAGAGCCTAAAAATATAATAATCTTTTCATTTTGTTCGAGGAAACTGATATTGTAATTTTGTTATTATTATTATTAATATTATTATCATTGGTTTTTTAATAGGCCAGATTATGCTGGTATTTCTTTAAATCACCTTTTGTTAAATACCAAGCCAGCATTGAAAACTGGCTTCAGTGAAAAATCAATTGAGGTTTCTTTGAATTAATCAAAGCCAAGGTTGTAGAATTAATGTAGGCCTAAATATTACGAAGTAGTAAATTAAGTAAGAATTCTATCCTAATCCTGCATTCATAATTCTATTTATGATTTAGACCTAACCTTTTGAGGGGTTTTTTTCTTAGCTATTCTAAGGACATTGTTAGACATTCACAGTACATAAATGGAAAATGTGTTTCGGTTCAAGATTTAGGCTTCTATCTATGTTAAAGTTACAACCTCTTAAAAACAAGCCATTGCGCTGTCAGTTCCTTAATTTGTCTTGTTGTCTGCTCACAACAATGGCGAAATCAAAATTGATGTGTGAAGTGTGCCCATTACCTTTGAAAAGGAAGCCAAACTGATATTTCAAAATGCCCACCCTGTCAATGCATTCTAGGACCGCCCCTGTTGGGAACACATGTAATTCATTTTGTTTATTGATCAAAGTGATTGATGATGAATAATGATATATAAAGACCCACAAGCGTGCAGCCAAATCCAACACTTAGCAGAGGCATATTTGTTGCTTTTGGATTACTTGGCTAAACCTGCCTTGGGGATAGAATGCATCTTTAGGGACTGCTCAGATATGCTTGCGGAGAGCAAGAAGTGGCTGTTTGCAAACAAATTTGAAGTCTGCATTCCTTATGCTGCATTCACATGGTAGCAGTATGCAGTTGACGACAAACCGGGTGTTCCATGTTTTTCAGTTAGACAGCGATGGAAAGGTCCGCCTCCGTCAACGTTGAATACCGCGCACCCCAACCCCCAACAGAACGTTCTGCCAAAACCTCAATTTTCACAGCTTTGGCCGTCGTGCCATAGAGGAGGGACAAACCAAATGTTGTTTATTTGGAAACAACATGGACTTTTGTTGTCCCTCCTGTCTTATTTTCTAGCGCAGGTAAATTAATGAAACAGTGAGTGCTCTCCTCCTTTTATCATCCATGTTTGTACAGTACCGAAAGCCTTTCCAAAATAATAAAACTCTCCCCCGCCAAATCACCATAGCAACTTTTACATGACGCTTACCGTCGTCTTCTGTTGCTTATTGCTGCAGTCATCGCCTGTTCCGCATTCATGCACAGTATAATGTATGTTTTACCGTCAAAATGTGAAGGCCTCATTAAGCAAATCAACACGAATAGGCACGTGCATTCAATCACAAATAATTGCCATTCATCAACTGATACCATAGGTGTCTGTTTCATTTCAACTTTGGGGGAGACACACTGCTGGGCCACCTAGTCTCGCATAGTCACATAGGGCCCTATCTTACACCCGGCGCAAAGCGGCGCTAACCCAAACGCAAGTGTCTTTGCTATCTTACACCCAGCGCTAGGTCCATAATAACGCCTAGCACTCACGTCCTTTAACTAGCATGTATTCTTGCGCCATCACAAGTGAACTGGGCGTGTTGGTCTTAAGATGAGGAGTGGCCAGGATTCTTTTTGGCGTATTGCTATCTTGAGCCAGCAGAAAGCGCTTGCGCTAGAACCACCACAAACCTGGTCTAAAGTCATGTCGCAGTTGTTTACATGTTATTTTAACGGTGCATACCCTCCTGTCTGTTACACACAGGGGCGTGCACAAGCATGACTAAAATATCTAGATCACAATGTGAAATATTATTATTGTGTAGGCTATATCAAAAATGCATAATAATAAAAGGTTCCATAGGTCCACATACCTTTCCTTCAGCGAAGGGAAACGATGCCACATTACATTGCTCTCAGCCCACTCCATCAACATCCAGGCGATGTGCGATGGTACAGGACAATGGCTATCCATTAAAAAGGAGCTGATAACACCTATATCAAGCCTAATGCGCAAATTGTCATTTGCACCTAATGCGTGAATTGTCATTCAATGGAAAACTCGCGTACTGCAATAGACGGACATTTGCGTTCTGAAAATGCGCTTCAGATGTCATTACAATACAGCTCTGTTTATCTAGGAATACAGCCTGTAAGTAGGCTAAATAGAATGGTTTGTGACTGAAAAAAGTTCAAAACCTTGTCCAGTGAATATTGCTTTTATTGTTTTTCAAATAGCCTAGGCTACAGCGGACTCGCTGTGCATGTTTTTTCGATAGACTATGGTTAAAAAACTGAGATAAATGTCATCATGTTAACTGAATTGTAGCCTAACCTTAGCTATTCCTATATCCTTCATATTTTTTAAATTACAGTGACAAGGTTTCCATACCCTCAGCTTATTAAAACCCCGCTGATTTCACCTGTTATTCCATAACTGAACAAAAGATTTTAAAGAGAACTAAGCGTCTAATTAGAAACTAAATTTGCAGCACGTTACACAATTAATTTTTTTTAGGTCTGTTTCCCCTGCTGTACATCGCACTTTTCACGGTCTTCCTGGGAAAGTGAATCGTTTTAAAGTATTACGCTACCAGTAAAACAGGTTGGTCACATTTCCATAAGCAGGAAATTATAAAACAAGGGAAAATATGCTGAACCTATAGGTTGCCAACCTGACAGATTTGTTGTATTTAGTGTCATCATTAAGGCAAAATAACGTTAGTTATGTTATTAATCACAATTAGAATGTTGAACATGAGTTCATTGCATAATCAAACGAAATTCGTTAAACAAGCAAGGTAATTTGGCGTTTTCTAAGGTGAGAAGGAAGCAATTGGTCGCTTATTCTCAGCTGTTGCAGGTGCTTTTAACGAAATTTAACAGCATATATTTTGTAAACAGCACTGTCAGGAATGACCGGGAACTCATAATACTACTACTGCTACTGATCCATATAGCCTATTCCTTGATCGCACTAAACACGCACGAGCATGTCTGTTTCGCCATCATAAGCAATCCGCCAAGGTGGAAAAGCAGGCTTTTAAATGGAATGGGATATGACATTTTGATTGGTTTATTGCATGTCACGCCCAAGACACACCTATAATTAATGAAGAGACTAGGTTCAGCCCAGTTGCACCTTGCGCCGTGCTTAGTGCCCAAAAAACACGCCGTTAAAATAGCAAAAGTGGACTTGGACACGCCCTAAATGGACTTAAATAGACTAAGTGCCAAGATCGCCAAGATAGGGCCCCTAGTCTCCACCTAGTCTCACTTGTCTCCCCCCAAACCTATGTGCATATCTGGTACACCTGGGATACGTGTAAGGTCTGCACATGTTTCATGAATCCCATGTTGGGTTTTTTGTCTGAACTTTTATTAAGAACAAAAGTAAGAAGAATTTTAATAAAGTTTGGTGAATGATGCCCAATGTCTCTTGAACACTGGGTCCAGACCAGTGCTCAATAAAATGACAAATGTACTAAAAGGCTATCAATATTAGTGCAAATTAAGACTATGCAGATTCAGGCTATAGTAATCAATGTTAGATGCATCAAGTATCAACCCTACAGCCCCTGTATGCCCACTTGTTTCTTGGTTGTCTTCATACTGTCTTGAAAAGCGTGTACTATAACTACACAGCTTGTGTTTTTAAAGGACAAATACCTTGGTGTGTTGTTGTAAAATGGTGTTGTGTATGATTTAAGAAAACTGTTAAATATTTAAGCAGAGGTAATATTAGAGAGGGATACATGGTCTGTGGTGAAATAGCCCAGAATAGACACAGCCCTCACTGCCCTAGGAAAACTGTCAGTGCTTTAACAAGACAAATCTCCCAGCAAACCAGCAGAAAGACATTCACTTTGTCTTGAAGCCCCTGCAAAAACATCATAATAGGTCTTTTATCTGGGGCTGGGATAGAGTTGCCATAGAAACAAAACTCAAGGTGGTGGCTTCAGAACCTACATAAAAGCTGTGTATCTCACCCCTGGCATAGCATGAAAGTAGAGAGAGGATATTATTTTCTTTTAAATCTCTGATGTGGCCCTGCTTTGCTTTGTTTTTCTGTAACTATAATAACCAAATGCCCAGGTGAAATATAAAGTGAAATGGCTATCTGGAGATCAATGAGCGTTATATTCCTCAGCTGTTTTCGCAGAGTAATTATTCTCATTTCCATAGACGGCGTGTCTGTTACGCGCTGCCGATGAGGC
The DNA here is from genome assembly GCA_029718625.1 of Synaphobranchus kaupii. Taxonomy (NCBI): domain Eukaryota; kingdom Metazoa; phylum Chordata; class Actinopteri; order Anguilliformes; family Synaphobranchidae; genus Synaphobranchus; species Synaphobranchus kaupii. The sequence goes on along the minus strand of CM056376.1, from coordinate 52,367,311 downwards.
CTGACGAATATTTGGCTGTAATCTTCAACGTGCAGGATAGCTGTTCCACACCAAAGTTAACTCAGGCGAAGAACAGCAACCTATACGTCACAAAATAGCATTCGCACGCTAGTAGCTTTGAGCCTTCCAAGAATACAAATGTATGAGAGACCTTCAGCTGGGCAAATGGGATGTGCGTGAGTCTGTGTTTCTCTGAAAGACAGATACAGAGAAGGCGGGGAGAGTGAAAGGGAGGGAGAGAGTGCAAGTTTGTCTTTGAGGGACAGCTGTAGCTTTAGTTCCTCTGTGCGTGTGTGTGTGTGTGTGTGTGTGTGTGTGTGTGTGTGTTGTGTGTGTTTGTGCATACGCATACATGTGCTTGTGTTGTATGTTTGTGAATGCGGATGTGTATGTGTGCATGTGTGTACATATGAGAGACTGTCGGAGTGGGCATCAGCGTGCCGCAGCTGCGCAGTCGCGGTATGTGTTCGTGCGTCAGAGGGAGCTTATAACGCGTTAATTACTGAGCGGGAACTGTCCTCCTGCCACTCGTCATCTGCCAGGCTGCCTGGGGGTGTGACGTCACACTCGCCCTCCTCCAATTCTCAACCAGATGTGAGAACAGAGCCCAGCCACCTGTCGCCTGTGGAGTTCTGCCATCGCTGGACCTTAAGCACTGATCCCAGGCCTGTCCATGGCCTCTGCCACACACAGGGGAGTGACGCTGAGTGAGGTCCGCCGGATATTCTCCAAGAGAATGTAGCGGAAAAGAGATCCTCTTCTCTCTTCGTCGGCCTCCTCTCCCCTCCCGAAAAAGACTTCCCCTCCGCAAGATGGAGCCTGGCTCGCTCTCCCGGCCACAAGACGGCCTGCTAAGCATGGCGGGGTCGAGCCGCACGCTGATTTACAGGCCGACTTATTTCAGGCCTAAACACCAGCGTGGCTCCAGCTCTTGGGCAATTGGATTGTGAGGGAAGGCAAACGCCATGACATAAATCAGCAGGGAGAGTAATGGCCTTGAGTCTGGCTTTATGTGGCCCTGCCAAGGGCACAAACAACCCGAGCCTAAACAACCCGAACATACCGTGTCCAACTTGCTGCCACATGCCAAGTGCATTATGTGCATTACACACCGCACATCGCGCACGCGCTTTTTGGAACCGAGGCAAAAATAGCGAGCCTGGTAGCTGCACACTCCTTTCAAGTAAAACTTATTAAAGTCAACATTTCTGCAATTCAGCATTCCAGTGACTTTCCGGTTTGTCACCTGTAGGACCGTGGAACATGGAAGTGCAAACATAAAAGGTGTGAAAAAATTTACGAGGGAAATAAAGAGCTCGCCGGGACACAGAGTGCGAGCTAACGTCAGCCTGACGAACGCGGGAACAAGCTGGAACTGAGCCACTAGCAAACGATTTTATATTACTTATGAGTTTGAGCAGCGGGACGGAACTTTCCTCTGATTGGATGCCCTTTCCCACTGTTCCGTGATGTGCACACCAATCGGACTGATTTTTGTCCAGTAGCAAGGTTCACTCCCTTCAAAATCGACTGAGATTTGGTCGGTAGCCAGTCAGCCCTTCCGCGTAGAAACGGGGAAAATATTCAAAGGCAAGGAGATATCTCACCGTCAAAAGGTACGAAATCTTGCAACATTCAATCGTGCTCAGTGAAATAATACTATGGAATCAGGCCATCGTGAGAACTCTGCAGAAGTTTGACATTCAACATAATGCCATCATGATGGCCTGATTTTATAGTGCACATCCGTATTGCTTTACTGGAGTGGAGCTTTTCTTTCTTTTACAGAGATTTAAACCAGAGCCTTCCTCACTGACAGGTGAACCTAATCTATTCTGTTTCATCACAGAGCTATGTGTCTCTAAGTGTCAACTAGATAGTAGAAGGGGGACTTTCAAAGGCAAAACAGCTCTGTAGAGGGTCTCCATGACACCTTGATGTGACCAGATGTTTTCTGAATGCAAGGGGAGAATACCTTTTTTTTTTTTTGCTGGGTTTATGCATATTCATGTTTACTCTATGCTAATATTGTTTATGCAAATGCTATTTGTAACATTTGTACTATAATTGAATCCTCCTGTTAATTGAATAACACTCATTCCCCATACATGCATGGCAGTCTGTTTGGCAGCTAATTCTTCTGTACACACATGTTTACAAAGTAGTTTACTAAATATAATCACAAAAGCAATGTATTTATATTTGCAAGGTAATCTCTTTGACAGGAAAACATTAAAAGCCCTCAACTGGAGATTCCATGTGCTTCTGTGTGACAGCCTGCTTGTAGAGTCTCTGTTCTTGTTTTCCATATAAACCAGACCGCACTAGCCAGCCCTAGAAATTCCAGTTTGAAGCCTATTCTATCACCTGCTGATTTAAGATGCTAATCCCATGGCTTTACATGAAATTTGCGATCATCGCCACCCAGTCAATGCTTTAATCCTATAAGCCCTAGCCCGGCAGACCAGTACTACGACCAGAGCCCATCTCCCACAGGGAAGAAGAGCTACCCGCCAACCCCTCCTTCTCTTCTGTCACCGTTATCGCTGAGACGTGAGTTCCGCCATCCTTGTGAATCTGCGACTCGCTTGAAGAATAGCTTCTGCCTGGGAGGGGACACGAACCGACCAAATCCAGTCTCTCCCATTGTTATTACGGGGAGTCAACATGACCGCCGATGATATTTTTACCACGAGTGTCTAAAGGAGCCGCCACAGAAGAATGGTCTCTGTTTCTGCTCTATCCTTTAACATAGTGATTATGGCTTGGTTAATTAGCATCTGTCTCTACACAAAAACCATTTAGGCGCATTGTGCTGAATGGAACAATTTAACTTCGAACGAGATGACACAAAGAAAAGAAGGTTCCCCATCCTCTCCGCCGTCCACCAGGGAGAAGAACCAGTTTTCATAGATATATTCTCATAATGGACTCCTCAGCGCTGTAATTTCTAGACACTGGTGGGATTTAAAGGTTAGCGGTTAAGAAAAGATGCCTCCTTTCAGCTACCCACAAAGATTTTGAATTTAATCAGAAAGAAAGCAGGAAGATGCCAAGGTGATGCTGAACAGCCACGGTGTAATATAAGCAAGCCGGGATCAGTCATCTATGAGCACACCGCAGGATGATAACAGTGATGCTGAGGTTGATAATACAGGAAAATTAAGGTGGCACAGAAGGATATTGAAAAAGGATAAATGCGAGGTGTGGTGAATACGAAGGAGAGTTAAGGTGGTGCATTAAGGCAGCGTAGCGCGATGATGGAGAAGAATGATGCAGAGTGATGATGAAAGAGAATTAATGTGACGCAGGGTGATGATGAAAGAGAATCAAGGAGACGCTTGGAGACGCTGAAGAATTAAGTTACCGCCTGGTGATGATGATGGAGAATCACAGCATAGACCAGGGGTAGGCAACCCTGGTCCTGGAGTGCCAGAGATGCTCCTGGTTCTTGTTCCATCGAAACCTATAACTACATAACTACATTTATTTCAATTAATGCAGGTGACCATGTGCACTCAGCGTTTCCCCATTCATAATATTCAGCCTCAGACTTTTAATCATCCATCAAACTCTTGCGATCAAGATGGAACAAAAACCAGAAATGTCACCAGCACTCCAAGACCAGGGTTGCCTACCCCTGGCATAGACTAATGATAAAGGAACATAAGGTCAAAACTGATTGAAGAAGGAGAATGAAGGTAGTCCATAGTGCTGGTGTTGATGATGATGATGATTGCCTCCAAGCAGCACAGCCAATGATGATGAAGCCCATGGCGGCGCTGCCTGATGATGAAAGAGGCATTTAGTGGCGCAGTCTGATGATGATGAATTAGTTGGCTCTTCTGTAGCCCCACGAGTCTCACCCCCAGATTTACAGCCTGGGCGCATCTCTCAGAAGGACGTGCACGGTGACACCTCGGAGACAAGGGGGATTAATGAGCTCTGCAGCCCACACAACGCAGTAATGGTCTGATATAATATGTGATATAAAAACAGCAACACAAGGAAGTGTTTATCACGTTGGCAGCGGCGGCCACGCACTGTCACCCATTAATAACTCTCAATCTTGTTGTGTGGTGCAAGCTCCCAACATTGCCAGCAGCCAAAACATGGACTCCCGTGCGGTACCTTCCCCCCTGTGACCAACAAGGGCACCGAGCACCCTCCCACTCCCACGCCAGCCAATCGCAGGCCCCGTTTGCAAACCCATCCCAGCGGCAGCCAATTATGATTCATAAAAAGACCACCTTGGATTGTTTTCTCTCTGATTTACTGACACCGGTTAAATTGCGCAAAAAGGCCCCAGTTTTAAAGGTCTTGTTGCGACAGACTAAATTGAAAAACATCGGCAAGCGCCTGGAGTATTTCCGTGTGTCTGCGCGCCATTCAAAACTGACATCTAGGTGTAATGTATTCCTTTGTGAGTTTCTTGACAAATCCCTCAAGGCACATTTCCTACAGTAGAGAAACACCTCATTTCTCTTCTCCCGCTGGATCAAATGCACTTTCATTATTACAATGTTAATTAATTTCCTTCATCATTAATGCATTGCGCTGCCACCTTCCCGGCTTTCAGAACCAATCTAAATCTAACACTGTGTCCTTCACCTTTTCTTCGCATACGCCTTTCTCTTGACATTTAATCAAACCGGGCTTAAATGGTGCGGCCGGATCCTTCCGACGGACAGGCGGCGGAGGGAGCGCAGCCCATTAGAGCAGACCCTTTGACATCATTAAGAGGCTGACTCGCCGAGGTGAGTCACACCGCCCACTAAGCCGGAGATCCAGGGGTGCGAGATATTATCTACTCCCCTCCGGGCCCCAGCATTTTCCCGCACCTCCCCGTCTTCCTGAACCTCCCCCCTCCAACCCCCATTTCTCACCTCCTGCAAGAAAATATCAAACTGCCCTTCCCATCCCCTCATCCCCCTCCAAGTAATTTTTATCCGTGTTTCTTTTTAGGGGGGAAGGCGGGGGGCGTTATATGGAATGCGTTGCTATGATAATGGAAAATGGTGTGTCTTCTGCATGCCCGCGTCACATCAGTGACCAGCGGGCGTGGGCGATGGAAAAAGGCGCTCGGAACCTTGCGCACGGCGACGCCTGCCGCGTTTCCCCGCCGTGTGGATGCTGTCGGCCTACACACCGACCTGGTCTCGGGCCTCGCTGGAATCCACCGTTAAAAGTGTCCCAATTCCTGAGTTTCCAAGACATTCTGTATCACGCTGATCAAATTAGAAATCCATAATAAACGGGGCGCCCTGATTAATGTTTGCATTTGCATATCCATTAATGCCGGCCCTGGGTTCAGCATGGAGCGGGCAGGATTAATGGCTCCGAATGTGTCGGGATGTGTCGATAGTCACATATTTACTCCTCGTATTCATCCAACGAGGAAATTAGAGATGAGTGTTATGGTGCTTGACACTAATTTAATTTAGAGAGTGTGTTGTCGTGTGGAGAGACGTGGTCCAGCCCTTTGCCTCTCTGTCTTGTCAGAGAGGACGAGATTATTGGAGAGAGCAGTCCATAGACATCTCCGTTAACAGCAGCCGATGGCCGGCTCGAGCTCCTGATGAGCTCCGCCACTGCTCTAATGAGCACATGGTGCCTCTGATTAAGATGTATTCAGAGGCAGATGTGGAGCCCGGGCACATCTTGGCCCCCAACCGTAGCTGATCTAGGATCACCTTACCCAAAGCCCATCCCGATTCCAGCCAGTATTTGAAAACTATAAAGGCTGATCCAGGATCAGTGCTTCGGGTTGGAGTCCATCTACACCTAGATGGTGACTGGGTCTGTGACTTCTTATTATGACCGTGTGCTGGTCTGGGACCAGACCCCCGATTCAGTCAGATTCCTTTTTTATCAAGAATCCACTGCAGCCGCTGCCCTCTGAGGTATCCGTTCAATTTCTGAAAACTGATCCTCAAGATCCATCCACCGGTTGCAACCCGAGCAAATCGTCCGCAAGCGAACTGACCTTCCGGAGTCAGAGGGCTATGTGTGTTGTAGGGACCAGTAAATTGAAGGCTGTGTGCAAGAGTAACCCCCTCTGTCTGGCTCTTCATTTAAAACACAGAGTCAGCACAATGTACCGGGCCTGTTGTTTTATTCATCAGAGCAGGGAAGTGGGTGACTGGGAGGATGGGTTGCTGACAGTTTGAATAATACAACAAGCACTCTCCCCTTCTGTTCCCCCCGAGTGAACCTCACACTGTACGTACCATTCTAACGGCCCAGAGTCAGTTACCCCAAGCTATTCCTATTGGCCAGGGTCAACCTGAAGGAAACCTCTACATCTCTATCCCCACCTCTACCCTCCTGCTTCCCAAAAGAAAAACGTTGCACAAGCACCACCATTCCACTACCAAAGCACCCATTTTCTGACAAAGTACAGCACGGGTGTCAAACTACAGTCCTGCAGGGTTTTTGTGGTTTCCTTACACTCAGCAGGCACTATAGGCCTTGGAGAGCAGGTGTGTAGACCGAATTTAAGTGCTGAAACACACCACCTAAGACCCACCCCCCCCTCCCCGGCTGCTGCAGCCATCTCACCACATCAGTTCCAACTCCAGACTGCCTACCAACACACTACAGACCGCATCCATATCGGATGAACCATTTAGAAATTATAGAACCTTTTGTACATAGCACCCCCCCATTTCCGGGCATCAAAAAATATTGGACAGTTTAACATAATGTAGAATATGGATGGATCACTTTAAGGGTTGTTTCTTCTGACATATTTTCCTATTGAACTCTATGGAAAAAGTCAGGAGAAGAAACCGTTCAACTGATCCATCCATATCTACTGCATATCTGGCAGCAGAGTGATGGTTTAAGGCTTGTTTGATACGTCAGACCCTTGATGACTTAGAGCCATTTAGCCAAACATGTGTTCCATACTGGTCCAGTATAATTTACAGCTTAATCGAGTCCCATCCCCCAATTCCCACAGAGATCCATTCAAATGCAGAGAGGTTATAGAATCACTTGTAGGAGTACCAGAAAATAAGATATCAAGAGTTGTTGGGTCACAGACATCAGGAAGTCATGGCATGCAAAGGATATACCACCAAATATTAAAAATGATTACTTTATTCTACATTATGTTAAACTGTCCAATATTTTTTGATGCACGAAAATGGGGGGGGGGGGGGGGGGGGGGGGGGGGGGACTATGTACAAAAGGTTCTATAATTTCTAAACGGTTCATTCGATAACAAAAAATGTGTCACTGTCCAATGAATTATGGTGCTCACTGTATTTATGCCTGAAATTCCTTTCCTCCCAAAACTAAAAATAGCATTTGAGAACATTTAAGATGCCACTCTTTCAGTGAAAATGGAGCATAATTGAAATGTTCTCCTTTTAATGATTTGCGGGGGTAACAACGACGATTCATGTTGGATTTTGTGAATCATGCTGTATAAAAAAACAGATCAGTTTTCCTGTTTCAGATTGCATATTTCACAAGCAATCATCACACATTAGCCGGTAAATTGCATTTGAAATTCCAATCTGCGTCCGCAATCTGTCTTGCTTTTCACAATTTCACTTAGATTTTTTTATTTATTTGGCCTTAATATATTCCATGATGACCTACATATTTTAGCAGAAAATTAAATAAGATTTGCTCTGGAAAAATGAAAAGCCTTGACATTCTTCTTTATAATTAATATAGGTAAGTGGCAGCGAAGAGCGCGATCTTGCACTTTGAGCAGTACGTTTGGGCGCCCTCCGACGCGTGCGGCGATTGCTGCCTTCGTCTTTAATCTTCCGAGTTGCGTGCCCGTGCCGCTGTGGTACGCAGTTATGCGAGGACTCTCCCTCTGGCGTGGGTGACCTACCGTGTTCCCTCTGAATGCCTCCTTTGACCACCCACCCCTAGGGATCTGCATGACTGAGTTTCAAATGTCGGGGAGGTGTGCGCAATCGTGCGTCTACTTTACATCTCCTTACCACTAACCTTGCCAAAGCTGCAGTATTTGTTTGCTTCAGGTTTTTTTGCTTGAAGATTATCTGTGCATAAGAAATCGGCAAGTGTCTCTCATCTTTGCTTTTGGCAGCCCAGAGCCAGGCCATTTTCAATGGCAAGGCTCATTAACAAGCCTTCGAACAGGTACAACTGCACGTTTCATTAGCAGACACCTTGGACACACTGCAATGCCCAGGCTGACAGTAAATGAGAAGGGCAGCCGTGAGGCTTCGCTGCGCACCTTCCCTCTGCTCTCCCTCTCTCTTTCTTCACTCCTTTCCCTCTGTCTCTTCAGCTTTCTCAGAGAAGTCGAAGCTCAATCGTTTCCATCTTCACAAGGGGCTTTTCCAAAAAAAACAAAAAAAAAACGCTTGCTGTTCAAGTCACAGCTCATCACTCTCTTTCTCGCTCTCTCTATCTATCGGTGTGTGTGAGAAAAACTTAAGACCAGTAAGACTTTAAGATGATTTTGCTCTCAGACTGGAACTGTGCATTAGCCCAACTCACTTTGAGCCCCTTCTGTATTCCAGAGTAAAAACCTCCCAAATGTCGCTATGCACTGGGCGTCACATGTCAGTAACTCTGCCATTGCTTCGTCTCGCAGGTCTCTCTCCACATGCACAAGCCAAGGTCTGCTCCCAGGGGCCAAATCTGTCATTAGGCCCCTTTAAGGGAAAGCACACAAGGACATGGATTATAATCAAGTTCAGACCATTTCATACAATGTAGCGCTATTTGACAGGTAACCATTTAGCATCCAAAATCTAAATCTAATCAAGGTCTGGATACAGTATTGGCCTATTTTTTTCTTATACAAATGTTTTTTGAATGGACGTGTTCACAGCCCACAGCCCCGTACTCAAACCTTACAATGGCCTCTCAATCTCAGCAGTTTAGGCACCCCAATCTATAAAGTGTGCAAACCCATAAATTCAGTCTCATATGTTAATTTATTTTAAATTGAATTGACAAATCTTACAATTTGTCAATGTTACTTGGATGGTCATTGAGCAAAACGGGCGTAATAGATACATTTCTGCCTTTTCTCTAGGAGTACAGCTATCTTGTACATTAGACACTGTGTCTCATAAGCAACAGTATTACAAGAGTAAAGGTCTGTTGCACAATTTATTTCAGGGTTCATTCCGGATTTATTTCTGGAATAAACACTTAAATAAAGCTCTGCAGAAACACGTCCTGCACGTCGCTCTTCCTGTGATTGGCCTGCTGAAGCACAGAGTGCTCCTCTTTCCGCGGGAGCTCCAGGGTTCAGCCAGTGTGCCATTCTAATGCAAAGCAGTGTGCTGTTAACAGAAAACAGCGTTCGGTTGTGTATGTTTTTCGCTTTCTATTGAGCGTCTCAGCCAACGCGCACTTTTTTTGTTTCCTTTGAGTGAGCCCGTGCACCTTTGTGACTGGAAAACATCAGAGGCCATTTGCTGCCTGCAAAATGAACCGGGCGAGGCCTTTGTAAATGCAGACGGATAAGGACTCCTGTGTCGTCTCCAGCACTGACCTTTCCAGGCAACGTCCGCCTCCTTTGTTGTGCTCCTCAACAGAAGGAGGCTCAGACCGGGGTGATCTGAAGAGGCTGCTGTTGTTTAAACACAATTTACTGCGCAAAACCCGCATATAGGAGGGTCTAATGGGCCATCTGGTTGAACCAATTGTTTTCTGGGAAAGGCATGCCACCTTGAAAGGGACCAAGTTCATTAATTTACCTGCCGGGGACACAAAAAGCTGCAAGGAGGCTCAAAATAAGACAAATCAAATACAATAAAATAGTTTCCCCGCTCTCCCCATCGGATGCAACATTCAGACATTGGCTTTGCATTGATTTCGCCAGGCAAGTATCGCAAATCCTATTTTAGCTTGAACAACAAACTGGAATGGCAGGGGATAAACAAAGGTATGAACACGGCTAGAATACAGCCCCCGCGACGAGCTCCCGGATGTCCGGACGACGCAACGGGCCTGTACACCATAGGAGCTGAGCAGAGCTAACGCTCAGGTCTGAAGACACTGAACACCAGACTCTGTGTTTGTAAACACATCTGAAAGGTGACACTGAAAGCAATGCGCCATGAATCACCTCGGTGTCTCTTACAACATTACAAGCATTTCTTGGTGTTTCCCAAGATGTTTGAAGGCGGGTCTGAATGCAGCGGACACCGAGCCGCTTCTTTGTACGCCTGAAGGCGGGTTCAGAGAAGCGCCTGTGCTTCTGCGCCGTGCAGTCTCGTCCGAGGAGATAAATAAACGAGGGCAGATGAAATCCTGATCCCACGGAGAGCTCTGTCCCTCACATTTTCAGCACTGCATTGTGGGTAATCACATGCCGGGTATTTAAAGCAGGGGTAGGGGATAAAAGTAAGACTTGAGATTTTGTGCTCCGAAGAGCTGGAGAGCCCACACCTGTCTCAGTTCAATGCTGAAAGGGAGCTGCTGTCAGAGGGATAAATAAAGTGCTCTCTCTCTTTCTCTTTCTCTCTATCTCTCTCCTCTATCTGTATCTCTCTCCTCTATCTCTCAGCCCCAGTGGAATACAGTTAAATATCTCACCTCAGAATTGTGTTAGTTTACTGTCTTTTATCCCACTTGTGTAAAGACAGAAAGATTTAAACACCCGAGGATTACTTTATGATTCTGGATGAAATGAAAAGGTATATCAACTCTCTCTCTCTCTCTCTCTCTCTCTCTCTCTCTCTCTCTCTCTCTCTCTCTCTCTCTCTCACGCACATTCTTTCTATCTCCTGCCTTCAAAGTCAAATTCAAGGCTGGGTTTATTGACAAGATCAACAATCCTATAAAGCCTTTAAAAGAAATTATGTTTCATTGTCCAATTCCTCTAGCTATAACAGATTAAATGTTTATATAATCACATATTCATACATATCCTTGCATGCACAGACAGACACACACACTGTATGTATATTCTGCATATATATATATATATATATATATATATATACTGTATATATATATAATATGTCAATCTCTCTGCACTCTCTGTGGGTTAACTGGACCAGGTTTGCTCATGCACCTGAAACAGTGACATTTGGAGCGCAGTGTGTTTATATTCATGGCCTGAAATCCCCTTTATTTCCGTGAAATTTGCACAGGATTTGGCCCAAAAATCTCCCAGACTGTGTGCAGCTACCTGCTTTGCTTGTGAGAGAAACCTGGCTAATTGGAAAATGTATTTGTATTCTACAGCTAGATTCTACAGTAAATACAAGGAGGACTAGAGGAGAATGCTGGACAAGGGAAGACAGGAGATCGTAAATGTTACAACAGAATACAAAGGGACTGTAGAAAAGATGAAAAGGGGGTTTCTCCAACCTGTTAAATCTCAGTGAAATTTGCAGTGTGCGGTCATGAGCGGTAGTTTCCCATGTCCGACGCATATATTTCCAGAAAACCTCTGCACACACCCGGGCCACGCCTGTGATTGGGGATCTATCTCTGGACTATCTCTGGATATTCCCGATTAGGAGAAGTGGACGGCAAACAGGATTATGCCCGTTTCCAATGGCAGGCATGCATCTGTAAATGGTCATTACAGTTTTTTGGATTTGCGCCCCGTAAACGCAGCTTTTCACACAGTGCGCCTCATTAATGAAACGTTCCTAAATATGCATACATTTACATACGAATGTGTTTTGTACAACGATTTACTCCTGATTCATAAAACCATGCGAAAAAGGCAGATTTAGTTTGTATTCACATTACGTACTGTATGTTCATACATTCCGATTCGTCGTACAGTACCAGTCAAAAGTTTGGACACACCTACTCATAGGTTTTTAAAAGTTTTTTTTACTGTTTTCCACATTTTAGAATAGTAAAGACATCAAAACAATGAGATAACACAAATTAAATTATGCAAACAAATCAAAAAAAGTGTTATATTTTAGATTCTTCAAAGTAGCCACCCTTTGCCTTGATAACGGCTTTGCACATTCTTGCCATTCTCTCAACCAACTTCTGTGGTAAACAGGTGATGCTATCATGACTCTGTATAAAAGGATATCAAAAGACTCTTGATACCTTATTTCCAGGTAGAATGTGCAAAGCTGTTATCAAGGCAAAGGGTGGCTACTTTGAAGAATCTAAAATATAACACTTTTTTTGATTTGTTTGCATAATTTAATTTGTGTCCTCGAGTTGCACGCGTCAGGCAATTACATTCAACATTGTCTGGTTGCTTTCTGTACACACCAGTCATGTGGCACTGATGGTAGACAGGTTAAGACTTTCAAAAGTGTGGGCCCACTTTACCAAAGTGAATGTAAACACAGCTAAATGCAATTTATGTAAAAAAAATAAAAAGCTGTTGCGTGTAAGGGGAGTAATACTAGCAATCTAATGAAACACTTAAAAATACAACATGCCATAAATCTGAAGCAGTGCAGTGTATTTGACTGCTTGAGCAAAGCGGCCGCTGCACCATTCCCCTCAGTGCAGCCCTCGATCTGCCTCCGAAGCTGATTAGATTCCCCAAAATAACGTGACTGTTAAATGTCCAGGAACGACAACAGTATTCAAGTTGTGTTGCTCCAAAGCATTCTCTGTTACCATTTCTTAATGTACATGAAATTTCTTTCCCGAAAACTCACCGAAAAGTACTTTAAATAGTGATTCTTTGGTCTAACGTTACCTAGCTTATTCGCCCGCATTATATAAACCCAGAGCTAAAACACTCAATAGCTTTTCGGGAAATTATTCCCTGTACACTACGAACAGGTAACAGAGAATGCCTTGGAGTAACAAGTCATTCTCTGTGGAGAAATACATCGTTGTCCAGCGCTGTTACTAGGTTATAATAACGCTGGTAATCTAGCAACATCAGCATTAGTTTTAAAAGCTTTTGAAACATGTTCCTCATCCTATAGCTAACATCAGTCAAGCGACAGCCCCCGCTCCTTCAGAGGATAGCAGTTCAAGACAAACACCCAAGCCCAACCCATTCACCACCGCTGTATTATTTATTATTTATAACTATTATTCTGTTAGCTTCTGGGAAACTCAAGAACTACAGTTCTTTGGTAATCTATAATCTTGTTCATTTACGTTTATTGTATTTGTAGTGAAGCAGCAACAAAACACACTACAAGACATTTATTTATAGAAATTGGTCCCCTCATTATATACTCTCAGAAAACTATTTAATTTCATTTTATCTAAATAACTGTTGTTATGTCTGCTAAAAGTAATAATAAAATAACTTAATTCTTTTCACAACATCTCTTTTTTTAAACAGAATTATGGAGAGTAGTATCGATAAGAGTATCGATAAGTATTAGTATCGATAAACAGTACCGGTATCGGTATCGATAAAATCCTAACGATACCCATCCCTAACGCTGGCATTAGCTGGATTATGCTGATGACCACAATTGCAATGCTGGCTACAGACCTGTAAACCAGTTTAAGGAAGATTTTGTTCATTGGTTAAATGTGTGTTTTAATGAGCATATTTAACATCATATAGCATTGGTACAAACAAATATCAGATAGGAGAACTATGATGAATGCCAAAGCCTGCTAATTCTAATGATTTACACACACATTTGTTCTGCTCACGTTTGATGAATGAGGCCCAGGGATACTAGCAGAGACAGTACACTACTGCAGGAAATACAATAGGAGGTCTGAAATGTCACAACAGAAAGGTAAGGACCAGAGACAGTACACTACAATAACTACAATAGGAGGTCTGAAATGTTACAACAGAAAAGTAAGGACCAGAGACAGTACACTACAGTAACTACAATCGGAGGTCTGAAATGTCACAACAGAAAAGTAAGGACCAGAGACAGTACACTGCACTAGACAGGTAACAAATCACGCCTTGCCAAGACCCAGCATAGCTGTTCTGCTGTCAATAATATTTGCACCGAATTTAATATCCTTGCAGTCATATCACAAACAAGTGTAAACCCAATGAACAGACAGCACACTCAACGTGTGTAAACATCACACTTATCCACAATGTGTTTTTCAGAGAAAGTAATACCAGGAGACTATGCTATGCTAAACAAGATCACTCAAACTAATTTCAGGGGGAATAGGCTGCTGTCCGCCAACGGCAAAGTGTTTTCTGTGGGAGGGGCGAAGGCAGTGACAGACGGCAGGAAACCTTGAATCCGTATGGTCCGATGGACTTCTCTCCGTACGCTGACGCTGTGATGTCTCAACCAATGAAGCCACACTCGAACTTTAGGGGGGGGGGGGGGGGGGGGGATTCTCTGGTGTTGTAACCCACTTGTTAAAAGTTAATGATTTAAAGAAGCCAATTCATTTTATCCCATTGCACCACAGAGAGTGTGACCCAGTTAGGAAATTTAAATAGGGATTTGATTTGAAGGAGCATATTAATTGGAACAGATGCCTTCTCAATTATTAACATCTCTCACAGCGTGGTTGCTTGAGCTAAATTTACACTGTGTGTCTGTGCTCCCCGGCCTGCTAGTCAATGCCTTAATCGGGGTTCTGAGAAAGCCCATGGTTGAGCTGGTGGTATGGATATATTAGTTGCATTTCCCTGACAAGTACATCCACACTTACCACACAGAAGGATCCTCTCCACAGTTTGCTCCCTGTCAAATTACCAATTGCCCTCTCCTGTCCAGATTTTAATGAAAATAATAGTAACATTGGCTATAGAATGGATATGGGATGCAACTAACTATATGTCGCAGTGGCCGTTTAATAAGGGTTTTTGTAGACTGAGAAATTGCTGGGAGCGCCACGCTCTAACGAGCAGCCTGACCACGACTGTGTTTCTGGGATGTGACGTATACAGTATGATGCAAGTGCACGATCCTTACCAGATTTGTTCTGCTCATTACAAGGCGGTGTTACGAGCACAAGTCCTTATTAGAAGTGTATATTATGAGGTTGCTCTGCTTCTTTCTGTATGATTAACCGTTGGCTCCTCGGGCCAAGCCTCTCCACTTTTTTTTCCATGTGGGTATAATGACTACCACTGCAGGGATATAGATTATCTAAACTGTTGGCCATTGGACATCGTAATGTCACCATCGTTGGTCGAGGAGGAACATCAAAGATATAAATAAAGGCATTTGAAACAAACAGCCAAAGCAATTTCAGTTGAAAATTCAATCAACTAAAATTCTCATATGTATGAAATTGATGTAATTGATGTAAATGAATGTCAGAAATTAATCTTTTTTTAACTCGCAGAAACTATTGACTACTGTCGCTCATGACCCTGGTGACTTAGTATTCGCATAATGACTTAGTATAAGTTGGTGACTGCTTGTATACACTGATGTAAGTTGTCATGGATAAGAATGTGTGTTTAACATCTAAATATAAAATGTGTAGGCAGCGAAGCTGCTTTTGTGCGTCTTTTTCAATAAACATTTATGTCTAGCAGACAGATGATGACAGAATTGCTCCCTGAGAATCTGTTAATAATTTAGATGCCGAGGTGTTGTTCATTGTCTGTACAACATGTGTTGCGTTTATAGCGAGAGGCTAGTTCACAACATCTGTCCTCTGGAGGCTTTTCAACAATTCTATAAAAACAATTCAGTTTACAGGATGAAATTAAGTTGAATCGAATCATTTTTGCAGGTATCGTACCCAACACCATAGCACAGCAGCAATATGCACGGCAATAATATGCTGTACATATTTAATCACTGAGCCAAAATAACAACATGTATTTTACAACAGGCTTCTTTGCAAGTTTAAAATGTCAAGGTAAACGTATGAGCCACTGACATTGAAAACATTGGAAAATAATGCTAATTCAATACCATTTCGGCCAACATTGGGCAGAACGTGCATTTGCCAATTCTCTATTTTTAGGTCAGTCATCTCTGCAAAATGCTGCGAGAGACAATAACCTTCGAGAAATAATAACGGCAGATATGCTCAGTGTATGAAACACAACTAGCCATTAGTGATGTGAGCATCGCTCGCGGTTACACATTACATATCCAGAGAAAGATCATATTCCATTTGCCCAAACTGTACGCTGTTTTTTTTTTTTGAAAACCCCTCTCTGCATAGCGTGTCGTAGGTCGGCCATTACAGTTCACTGAAATTTACAGTCCGCCGCCATTCCCAACATTAGAGAAACTGGCATAAAAAAGGCATATTGCTGTCCATTGGGTTTGTCCGTGTGCTCAATGCCAACGCTCAGCTCTTGTTATGGCTCTGTGACCTTCCATAATGTCTGTAGTAGTTCTTGCTTGATCGATTTCATCACTGAAGAGAGCACGGGATGTATGCTGTATCAAATGCCCATTATGACAGTCCCTTGCATTGCGGGCTATGGAAGAAGAGTGGAGACGGTGACCTACATCTGTAACACATTATCTTTTGCATTATTGATTTTATTTCAGGCAAATCTTAGATAGTGCTGAAATAAAAGAACAAACAACAGTACACTGCTACTCCACTAAATATACGGAGGAGAAAAGACCACATAGCTCCAAGGGCAAAATATGGAAATCTAATCATTTTCTCAAAAAACTATTTTTGTTGGGAAATTACGCAATTGTTTATTTTTTTGTTTTTTTTAAAAATGGAGTTCCGCCCATATTTTGTATCTCTCACCAATAAAAATGTATTGTGATTTTCACACAATAAGTGGAATAAACAGTGTTCTCATCTCCTGAAATTGGGAAATCGCACGAGGAGGGGGGTGAAACTGGACAGCATATTTTATGCTTAAAAGGTAATTCAATTCAATTCAATTACAGGCATTTAGCAGACGCTCTTATCCAGAGCGACTTACACAACGTTTTACATATTATCCATTTATACACTGAAGCGATTCAGGTTAAAGTACCTTGCTCAAGGGTACAACGGCAGTGTCCTACCTGGGAATCGAACCTGCAACCTTTCGGTTACAAGGCCAGTTCCTTAACCATTATACTACACTGCCGCCCCAAGGTAACAACCTTGCTTGACAGCCATGCCATCAATCCCCTGGAACATTGAATTTGCACTGCCAACATCCCATCACCGAGTCACAGCACTTCCTGCAAATTCTTTTCACACCTGTCTCACCTTATGCAGAGAGTTCTCTTAAACATGGCTACATACAAGTCTGACAAAGAGCATCACTTACAGGGTGGAAGTACTGCTGCGAGCATACAAGATCTCTAAATTCCACTGGCATATCCGGTTTTTCAGAGAATTTTAAATGGGGATAGACAGTTAGCTAGGCCAACAATTTAACAGGCTATTAACCTTGGAGCTGCTAGATATATTGGGATTCCTTTTTCCAAAGTGTCATTATTTTACAGCTTATAAGAGCTAGCTTCATAGGTGGGTCGTGGCAGTGAAATGCTGTTCGAGGTAACTAACTGCAGGTTGCCCTGTAAGTCATACAATACAAGCTCTCCATCCAAATATTTACAGTGGAACCGTGCAACATTCTTAACCACCGTTTATATGGCCTATGTCCAATGACATCACTATGCCTGCCACCCACAATGCACTGAAATGCACACAACTTCAACTTCAAAAGTTTCCGGCAGTGCGTGCTGTCCCATTCTCACAGACAAATAAGTAGAGATGTTTGCTTTGGATTGGGGGGGATTAACCTGATTCCACAGCAATGTCACATGAGTCCACTGCATGTTTGCCAAAACTAGAAGGCCAGCACGGTGGGCGAATACACATGTCCTTGGGGACAAAATGGAGGTAGCAGCTCTTACTGACACTTGGGCTGAAAGGTCCGTTCAAGATGACCTGCAATTTGAGTAGATTTACGGCAAATTACATGACCATCAATCCAGCACCAAGGCATGATTTACCAGAAACTGAAACGGGATCACAAAAAGGCAAAAGATACAACGGGTGATGTGGGAAATAACGACAAGGCCTGTTCTTTTTGTGATTTAAACGGACATAATACTGGGCAGTGGGGTTGTTGGACGGACACGCATCGCTCGGCGGCGAGAATTTCACATGCCCAGTTGCAGCAGCGACAGAAGCTAACCATACACAGTCGCCACATGAACTGGCTTGTGCTTTTCATTGTGGTGTCTTATAATGCAATCAGTGAGCCCTTTTGCTGCAGTATGAAATAGCACTGAAGCTAAATAGCATGCCTTATTGTTCAATCTGATGTTTCCAAGGTAACTATTGCTATGCTGCCATATGTTGTGGCAGCTATTTTTCAGTGAGGATGATGGACTCGTTGAGGCTTTTTTCCTGTCTGTAGTTTGAAGCCCTTTTCGCATCAGATTATGTGGAAGAAAAGCTTGCAATTTGTTAGGATTAGAATGTTCGCTTTGCTCTCTCGTCGTTGTTCCTACCTGAGATCCATGGCGACAACGTCTGCAAATTACAGTCATGACACGGCAATAGAAGAGGTCACCTTTACCTCTCTGTGCAAGCATTATCCCGTATGGATGTATGGTCATATTTTCAAAGCCATAAAGCCTTTAGATTTTCATTACTGTATACCCTTACAAACACTTACTCTTGTGAGAGACTGCAATCTGGTCACATTGCATTAGTTCAGTTTTCATTGTGAGACTCTAATGAATCAATTTTGATTAACAGGGACTGTATTCCATGGGGCTGGGCAGTCATAATGAATGTTGTGTGTACTGTACGTGTGTGTACTGAGGCAAGTATGGAGAGGGAAGCTAATGGGTTGGTTTAGAGCAGGCATTCTTTGTTATATATAATGCCATGATGCAGATCGACAAGAAACATTGCGAAGGATGGAAATAAAAATGCTTTGGAGCACAAGAACTAATTACCTGAACAGTATTTTATTTTCATCTGTCTGGGTATGCAACGCTGAACTTACAGAACAAACATACGTCACTGGTTAGGTGCTGAGGAGAGAGCAAATATGACAAGTGTATTGCTCGCACACTATTTATACTTCCAAAACATACTTATGCTGTGTGACGTTTCAATCCGAGCGGACAAAATCCACAGCGAAGATCCACTCGGAATGAAACATAATAAATGTTGTTTTGGGAGAATTAATAGTGCGTGAGCGCTACGCTCTTTCATAACAATACCTTGCTACAAAAGTTAACATTATGCTTTGTGACTACTTTATGACTACTGTCAGGAGCTGTGCATCGTTCATTTTTCCATCTTTTTTTCTATTGTCTAATGTTTTCAAATCCACTCACGGATTTGTTGTTACGCGTTTTCACCCATTTGAGACTGCCGGCATGAGCTAAAGCATATGGAATCCTCCTATTCTCTCATCTACAAGCCAGTGACTATTTTACTATCTTACAGTCCACACACTACAGGGGAAAGCTCACATATTTTATGAGAGGTGTAACGCTCACGGACAGTGACTGGTAGTTTGTGGGCTCCTGAGGCCAACTGTGTCCCACCACTGTGGACTCCCAGTCACAGTCCGTTAACACAGCTAAACAGTTAACAGGCTAAACTCACACTGCACTGCACGTTATGTACTATACTGTAATGTGTCTTGGCGAGCGGCGTTTTACCGACTGAGCAACGTAGCGGTCCCCATTGATTTCAACTTGTTTTTTAATAGGCACAAATGACAGGGTTTATAACTACAGCTCCTCCACCATTAAATGCAATGACACAATGCCCTGATCAGTAGGACCTTTAAAAAAGATTCTTTATAGTCCTCCATGGTCGGTACCCCAATACCTTCCATTGCTCCAATATGTTCAAGTTAAATGTATAGCATTACATTTAGTGGTAAGAGAAATGTGAAACATTTTAATACCTTGTGCCTTAACAGATTATTACTGGGAGTGGCTGATTGGGCAGAAGCACTTGAATGGTGCCTCCCCTTGAACCTTGACCCCTGACCCTCATTGCTGCACCCCCCCCCCCCCTCCCCTCCCACCTCTACACCCCCACACCGTCTCCACCGTGGGGCGTGATTCATGACCGTGATCCCCTGCTCTTGGGCGTGTTATTAACTCGGTGCTCTGGGCTGGCCGGAGTCAGGTGTCGCCCATATATCAGCGTTCCACTCTGGGACTGAGTGGCAGGGCCGTAAATTTCCTTTATGTTGTCATTACTTACGGGGAAGCGCCGGCGGTATCAGCCGCACCAGTTGCACGTGAGTTACTGCCGCGGATCAAACTCCATGACTTCTTCGCTGAAGTGAAATAGCAACGGTAATGACATGTTAAAGCAAAAGGCGAGACGCCTGACAAGAGTACAGTAAGTAAGTGGTATTACTTATTGTCTCCCGCGACCGGACGTCCTTGAGCCAAGAGTTTATCGCCTGCCCTTGCCCACAGAGACACATGCGAGAACGCGTGGGCGCAATACTGTGAGTAAACCCACGATAACCGCGCCCGCTGGAGCGCTGCCATCGCAGCGCTGCCTTGTTCCCAAATTCCGCTTGGGTTACCGAGCAGCTGCGCCATTGTTCCTCAGATTTCCAGAAATCTCAGAGAACTTTTCTAAGGGGCTTGAGTGCTTAGTGAAATATTTCAGAAGATAGTTTTTTGTTTTTTTTTCCACTTTTGTATATTTCTGTCTTATTTAAGTGCCTACTGAGGAAAGCAGTGATATTCTAATGCTTTATTCAAGACTGCAGGCCCCCAGCCCCCTGTTGTGTTTACTCATTCTCTCTCTCTCTCTCTCCCTCTCTCATTCTACCCTTCTCCCCCCTCTCTCCTATCTCCCCCTCCCTTTCCTCTTCCTCCATCATAGGAAAGCATCTCTCTCTCTCATTTGCTGCTCAACCCCCACGGCGTAAATGAAGGTCACACCAACCCAGACACAACAGCCGCCCAACAGGCAGCTCAGGCCTCGCGGGATCCTGATTCTCATTTCCCCTCTGTTTATTTACGCCAGCTCTATTAAAGGGCTGGACAAGTGGCCTTGTTTGCATAGACGACAAACAAACCAGAGAATATGCTGGATTTCTGAGTGCAAACGGGCTCAGAGGAAGTGGTATGTTCCAAGGATGCACAAGTTATTTGGTGCTAGGAAACACCTTGGCTGTAGCATGTGCGCTGCCAACAGACTGTACCAGGCTGTCTGGAGTCCTGCCTTACCTCGTGCTGTAGAGCAAAAAGTGTGCGTGCCTTCCAAAGGCTTTGGAAATCTCTGCTTCTTATTGTCTCAGTAACTACAGCTTAATAAGATTCGAGCCTAATCACAAGTTTGAACAATGCAAAACACTGTAGGTATTTTAGCTTGTTGTGTTTTTCCACTTTCATAATGTTGGAGACTTATGTTTGAACATTGACTATTTTAGATCTTCAAAACCACATTAATATGTTTTGACAGCGACTCTGTGGAAAGAAGGGAAACGCACAAATCGCTTTTGCGTTTAACTTCTTCAGAGCTTGTATTCGTGTTTGCATAGCTGAGAGCACGCCTGGCAGATTTGATCAAATTATTAACTATTTAACGTCGAAATTAAATTGCCACACAAGAAGCTACCTCTTCCTCAGGCATAGTGTACAGTATTATGTTATATTAAAGTATGGATCTGATTTGATTTAATTTTAAGAAGCCATTTCAAATGCCCTGGCACTTCATTTAAGCTGGCAGTCCCTTCCTGCTCCAGGGAGCTATCTAAAAATTGCTATATAGTAACAATACCACTGAGACTCCATATTCGAAATGCTATTAGTGCATAACATCACAGGAGTCATTGCCCACAGGCACGAAAGTCATAAGAAATCTGGATGTTTGGGTGCTCTGCTGGTGTGCGACATAAACACGGCTACACACTGCTGACCAAATTGCTGTTGATTGCCTTGCGTATTGCAGTTACCCACGCATACACACGAGGCCGCGCACGCTGCCTCATGCAACCGGCTTCGTCTCACTCCTAATTTGTCCTGTGCTGTGAGGTTGCTCCTGCACCCTCTCCGTCAGTCGATGAAAGCACAGAACAGTCCAATCCACTATTTCACTAAGGGTGGATCCTGCTGCAGTGCCCCTCTGTGCACAATATTTCACTGAGACTGGTTCATCAAACATAGTCCCTCTTTATTGCTCCGAGGCAGATTCCTGCTAAAGTATCATCCCTGTCAACACTGAGTCTGATTCCCCTGCAGTGTCTCACTGACAACACTGAGTCTGATTCCCCTGCAGTGTCTCCCTGACTACACTGAGTCTGATTCCCCTGCAGTGACTCCCTGACAACACTGACTCTGATACCCCCTGCAGTGTCTCCCTGACAACACTGAGTCTGATTCCCCTGCAGTGACTCCCTGACCACACTGAGCCTGATACCCCTACAGTGTCTCCCTGACTACACTGAGTCTGATTCCCCTGCAGTGACTCCCTGACAACACTGAGTATGATTCCCCTGCAGTGTCTCCCTGCCTACACTGAGTCTGATTCCCCTGCAGTGTCTCCCTGACTACACTGAGCCTTGATTCCCCTACAGTGTCTCCCTGACAACACTGAGTCTGATTCCCCTACAGTGTCTCCCTGACAACACTGAGTCTGATTCCCCTACAGTGTCTCCCTGACAACACTGACTCTGATACCCCTGCAGTGTCTCCCTGACTACACTGAGTCTGATTCCCCTGCAGTGTCTCCCCCTTCACTGAGGCTGGCTACAGCTTTAATGTCTCAAAGTCAACACAGACTAGAAATTATGTTTCTGCAGGAAGGGTGGCAGTTCAGTTAAGGCTTCCTATTTCATGGATAAAATATTGCCTGCGAAACACAATGACCAGTCCATCAATATTGGCAAAGACCAAACAGCAAAACAAAAACAGATAAAATGGGTATCATATCACTTGCAAAACACAAGCCCGGGGATAAAGCACTGGCTTATATAAGACTTGGTATAATACTGTTACGGATGGATACTCCACTTAAGATGGTTTCTGTGAGCATAAATATCCGTTCTCTTCACATCACTGTTTTAGATGCCAAGAAACAAGTGTCAGAGTAAAAAAAGTTAACAGGAGTAGGTCTCCATTACAAAACCGCCTCTTGCGTTAATAGTCACCCAACAAACAGTACCTGTCTCTTCCTTTCTTGTTCTACAGATAACAAAGTTTTAAACCCCATTGTCTCCCTACTTGGCACTCAGTGTTGCATAAATAGAGTAGGACATTGACCCTACAATGTACTGGCATCCAGTTCTTAGGGTCTTTACCTGAACCCTTCGACATAAGGCTGACGTGACACTGTCATATACAGTGCCCTCCACAATTATTGGCACCCCTAGTAAAGATGAGTAAAAAGGGTTATAAAAAATTTACCGTTTGGTTTATTAGCTTAATCTCACACTTAAAAAATGAGAAAAATCCAACCTTTAATTGAAGTGAATTTATTCGGAGAAAAAAAATCCCTCATCAAGAAATAATTATTTTTAACAAAACCACGTGTGCCACAATTATTGGCAGTCCTGCATTTAATACATTGTAGAGTCCCCCTTTGCCAATAGAACAGCACTGAGTCTTCTCCCGTAACATCTAATAAGGTTGGAGAATACAGAGCAAGGAATCTGAGACCATTCCTATTTACAGAATCTCTCCAGAGTCCTAGGTCATCTCTTGTGCACTCTCCTCTTCAGCTCAGCCCACAGGTTTTCAATGGGGTTTAGATCAGGGGACTGAGATGGCCATGGCAGAAGCTTGATTTTGTGTTCAGTTAACCATTTTTGTGTTGATTTGGACATATGTTTTGGATCATTATCCTGCTGGAAGATCCAACAACGACCCAGTTTTAGTTTCCTGGCAGAGGCAGCCAGATTCAGATTTAAAATTTCCTGGTATTTCATGGAGTTCATGATGCCATGTTCCCTAACAAGGTTCCCAGGGCCTTTGGAGGAAAAACAGCCCCACATCACGGAACCTGCACCATACTTAACAGTGGGGATCAGATTATTTTCGGTATAGCCATCCTTCTTTTTACGCCAAACCCACCTTGAGTGTTGGTTGCCGAAAATCTCAATTTTCGTTTCATCTGACCATAGAATACGATTCCAGTCAAAGTTCCAGTAGCGTTTAGCAAACTCCAGGCGCTTATGTTTGTGGTGAAATTACAGGAAAGGCTTTTTTCTGGCATGCCTTCCAAATAATTTGTTGGCATGGAGGTGACGTCTAATGGTAGTTTTGGAGACTTGATGACTCCAGGATGCTACTTTCCTCTGTAATTCTCCAACAGTGATCCTTGGGGATTTTTTTGCTTCTCTTACCATCCTCCTCACTGTGCGTGGGGGCAAAATAAACTTGGGTCCTCTTCCAAGTTTGTACCAGTTCCAGTTGCTTTGAACTTTTTAAGTATTGCCCTAACGGTAGATATGGGCATTTTCAGGTGAGTAGCTATTTCTTTTATAGCCATTGCCTGACTTATGAAGCTCAACACACTTTTCTCTCATTTGATTTGTGTGTTCTCTTATCTTTCTCATGTCGATGTATGAATAAGAGAATATGGCCTCTGTGTCACCTCATATTTATACCCCAGTGAAACAGGAAGTCATGGATTACTGCTTGATTGAAAGTTCCTAAACACTCTGATCAACTTTAAAAAGTAAAATATAAATGGAAAAAATGCTTCAGTTAGTTTTTCTCAAAAAAATCAGTGTGAGTAACTAATCAGTGTGAGATTAAGGTAATTCACCAAAAGGTGAATTGTTTATAACCCTTTTTACTGATCTTTACCAGGGGTGCCAATGATTGTGGAGGGCACTGTACATGACATGACAGCTGTCACAAAATGGCATAACAGATGATGTCAATAGTATTGAGGGTTTCAGGTTTATTTTGAATAAGTTTTTTCAGGAATCTTGTACTTGCTTTTCATATTGTATTTGTTATTTTTTAATTATTTTCATATTGGTCACATTACTCTTGTAATATTTTAATTGTTGTGTTGTGTTTTATCATTGCATTGTTGTATTCTCAGGGCACCATTGTAAAAGAGAGCTTTGCTCTCAATTGGCATATCCCTGGTTAAATAAAGGAAATCAAAATGACATAAAACTGTCATCACTTTTATCGGTAAATGTTATGAAAGATGTTATGTCACATGTTGACATGACAGCTTATATCACTTTATGTCACTGATGCCAATTCATGACACTGTCATAAGAAGTGAATTTGTGAATTCATGACATTGTCATAAGAAGCCCCTGTCATGACAGCTGACATTTGGCAAGCAACGTAAGCTATCGTGTCAACATGTGACATAATATCTGTCATAACATTTACAGATAAACATGACGACAGTGTTATGTCAGCTGGGGTGATACTTGCTGCAAAACCTCCGAATAGCATCTTTTCACTCTCGTCCTTGCTCACCTGAGCATGTTCCCTTATTTGGAAGTAGGAGAGCATTGTATTTTTGATTGACAAGAACACGGATCTACGAGCAGATAGGGTATGAGGTTCAGCCATTTCCAGTTGTGGCACTTCGAGACAACACCTTAATATCCTGCACCAAAAGAGCGATATAAGGAGTTGCAGGGATTACGCACAGTTTAATCTCAGATTAATTTACAGCACTGCTGAGATAATACCTTCCAGCGAGTTCAGTAAATGGAGGCGGAACGTAATCTCAAGTTTAAAACACGCCGAACTTTGTGTCCTACTTTCAGGATGTTCTGCAAAAATTATTATTTTCCTTTATTTATGCAGGGGGACCCCACTGAGACCGAAATCTCTTTTTCAGGGGGGCCCTGCGACCATACAATGATAAAACAGAAGAATGAACATTCTAGTAAGTTATACAGAGAAAATATGTACAGAGATGATTTGCAAGTAAAAGAGAATAAGAATAAATGGTAGTATATACATATATACATACACATACACATACTTACACAAATGCATACATACTCATGTAAGTATACACATGAGCACAAACATATACAGGCCCACAATCATAGGATGCATCCTGTGCAAAGAACACATGGATGATTAGACCATGCAGGTACATGTACCTTCCTTCTCTAATAAATTAAAAACCAGTTGCTTAAAATGTTCAACAGATACCAGTGACGTTAAGTGAAGTGATTCCTGGGTTTCATTCCACAATTTGGGCGCAGAAACACTGAAAGCAGTTTTACCCAGTTCAGTTCTAAATCGAGGTATATCTAAAGTAATCCAGTCCTGAGCTCTAGTATTATATTTTGAAACCTTAAAAAAAATATGTTTTGTTAAATAATGAGGGAGTTTCGCAAGCAACGCTTTATAAACAAATACAATACCGTGTTGCTTCCTCCGTAGCTCTAAGGAGGACCAGCCTACTGATTTATACAAATCACAGTGATGAGTTCTAAAGCCGTCACCTGTGATAAAGCGCAATACACTATGGTATATGGCATCCAAGGGTTTTAAAACACAAGTGGGGGCATGCATATATAAAACATCCCCATAATCAAGTACTGGTAAAATTGTGGCCTGAGCAATCTTTGTCCTGCTAACCAAGGAGAGGCAAGACTTGTTTCTAAAAAGAAAGCCAAGTTTAGGTTTAAGTTTTTTTGTTAGATTAGCCACATGTGACCTGTATGAAAAATCGTGATCTAACCAGATACCCAGATACTTATAATTCTGGACGCATTCGATTTCAATATTATTCAAGGTAAATAAATGAGCATCCATAGGGTCTACATTGTGTGTGGAGAAAAACATATACTTTGTTTTATTTGCATTCAAAACTAATTTCAAACTGGCCAATTCTAATTGAATACTGTTAAAAGCAGTTTGTATATAAGTGAGAGCTTGTCTGCTTGTGGATGCCGATGAGTAAATTACGGTATCATCGGCGTAGAAATGAACATTACAATTTTCTACTTTAGTGGCAATCTCGTTTATATAAATGGTAAATAATAACGGGCCCAGGATGGATCCTTGTGGGACTCCTTTATTGACCTTTAGAAAGGGTGACTTCACCTCATCTATGACAATAGCTTGGGTCCTGTTAGAGAGGTAATTACGAAACCAATTTAAAGCATTTCCATCTAGGCCAATGGAGGACAACCTGGTCAGAAGTACTGAATGGTCAACCGTATCAAATGCCTTGGACAGGTCTATAAAAAGGGCTGCACATTTTTGTTTGCTATTTAATGCATTTATAATGTCGTTTATGACCAGTGAGGCTGCTGATATGGTACTGTGGCCGGGTCTGAAACCAGACTGAAACTGATTTAAAATATTATTCCTGGATAGGAAAGAGCGTAGTTGCAGATTTATTAAAAATTCTAAAATTTTTGCCAAACAAGGGAGTTTAGAAATAGGTCTGTAATTGTTCAGCTCACTGGGTGCACCCCCTTTAAATAGAGGTAGAACATGTGCTGATTTCCAAACATCAGGAATAGCACCAGTAATAAGTGACAGATTAAAAATATTTGTTAATGGATTAGCAATTAATGGGGCCCCCATTCATAGAAAAATAGGGTCTAATTGATCTTCCCCCTTTGATTTCTTTGTATTTATGGCAAGTAAGGCCTCCAATACTTCTTGTTCTCTAAAGAATCTAAATGAGAACATAGCTCTGTTTATTAATGGGCTTTCAATGGAGCTGCAGCTAAAATCTAATCCATCTATTTGCAGAACAGCATGATGTGAATTTTCAAAAAGATTTCCTGCTTCTATAAAATGACTATTAAAAGCATTCCCCATTTCATTTTTCTCAAAAATAGGACCAGAATCGGAATTAATGAAATGTGGTAAGGAAGGAGCAGAACCATGCTTCAAAGAATTCACAACCTTCCAGAACTTAGCCGGATCGCCATCCGAATCAGATAGTGAGGTTATATAATAATTTGATTTAGCTTTCCTTATTGAAGCACAGCATTTATTTCGTAGCTGTCTAAAGTGCTGCCAGTCCGCGAGTGAGTCTGTCTCTCTGGCCCGTTTCCATGCCCTATCTCTATCATGTAGTTCGTTAGATAAGCCATTTGAGAACCAGGGATTTGATCTGTTTTTTACTCGGAATCTTTTAAAAGGGGCATGCTTGTTTACGACAGACTGAAACGTTGTAGAAAAATAATTAAACGCTAAGTCCAGATCCGGTATGGATGCAACACAGTCAATATTACTTAAAAGTAAATCAAACATAAAACCTTGTTCACAAAAGTTTTTAAAATCCCTTTTAGTAATAAAACGTGACGGCGCTGTTACAGATTGTTTTTCGTTTCTGATACAAGCCACAGGACAATGGTCACTAATATCAAGTGGGAAAACTCCACTGCGATACTTATGCGGTTTATTAGTTAAAATGATATCTATCAAAGTAGACTTTGAGGGGGTTTTCTGGTTTGGGCGCGTGGGTTCCTGGATCAATTGCGTGAGATTTAGATCATTGCAAATGACCTTGAAATCATCTGAGGCTCGAGACTGCCAGTCCAAGTTTAGATCGCCCATGACTAGAAGCTCAGAATGAGCATAATCAGATAATATACTTGTAAGATTTTTAATAGCACTGGATAAGGCATTTGGCGGACGGTAGACACCAGCGATATTGATATTTGTGCTACCTGTCCGTACGCTTAAAACCAGGCATTCAAATTGCTTTGGGGCAGATGTGGAGATTAAAACCGTCACAATGAAGGTGGACTTCACATACATAACCACCCCGCCCCCTCTTAATTTTCTATCACACCTAAAAACTTTGTAACCATTTAAAATAATATCAGTGTCCATAACTGTATCATTTAGCCATGATTCATTGATTATAAAAATATCTGGATCCGTCTGTAGTGTCCAGACTCTAATAAAGTCAATTTTAGACAATAGACTTCTCACATTATAACATAACAGTCCCAATCCATGTCTGCGTGCACTGAAGGTAGAAGGAGTTAAAACTATATCGACTACTTCATTCTCACATCGAGAAACAATATTCGTTGTTACAGTTATCTGAATTAAATTATTAAAAATAACACCATTGGGCCTAACGTGAGAACGAATGTGTGTGTGCAAAGTGGTTTCAATAACTGGTATGGGACTGTGTACACGTCATTTCAAGGCACTCGCAAAATTCCAAGACAGTTGCTTCACACCTTTTCTATTCGGGTGAACTCCGTCCCGTTTAAACAGAAAGGGGGACTTAAAAAAACAATCAAAATTGTCAATAAAATCAGTACCTGTTGCATTGCAGAATGATTTCAGCCATTGGTCCAACTGAAAAGTTCTACTAAAACGTTCACATCCTCTGCCATGTGTAGGCAGGGGTCCCGAAAGAAGAAAACGCTTTCGAGTCTGCTGCAGAGTGTTCCAAAGCTGCTCGAAGTCTTTTTTCAAAGTTTCAGTTTCCCCTAATTTAATATCGTTCGAGTCTACGTGCACGACAAGTAGATGTGCATCTGGGTGCTGTTGTAGCACCGCAGTAACTTGTCTATCGATATCTAAGACATAAGCTCCTGGGAAACAAAAGGTCTTTGCTCCCGGCAGGTTTATATCCCGGACAATCGAGCTGCCTATGACTATCACCCCATCATTCAGCTCACGCAGAGAGTCTAAACAATGAGGGGGAGTAGGGGCAGCCACCGATACAGCTGGATCGCAGCCATGTAACGCGGAGGTGGTAACGTTGTCAACGGCGGTAGAGGATGAACCGGGGGCCGGTACATCGCCCGATAGTGGGGCAAAGGCATTTCGAAGAAGTACTGGCGGTTCTTCCACGGGGGAGAAGAGAGGAAGCGAAATCCTTCCCGCACGCCTACGCCTCCCTTTCGACACCACCTCGGACCACTTCTCCGATGAAGCGGGGCAATTCATGGAGAATACCGGGCGGCCCTGCTCATCAGACTGCCTCGGAAGTGTAGCATGATCCGCTAGCATGTCCGCTATCAGCTTATCTCTCTCCTTTAGCTGCCGCTGTAGCAGGAGAGCCTCGTCCTGTAGTTTAATGTTCCTTTGACATCCATCGCAAATGAAGGTCTCGCCCATGGTTAATATAACCTCAATTTTAAGCATGTCATCCTCATTCGTTCTGAGAAAAACCCTATACATGCTGCACATGGCGCATTTAAAAGTCTCAAATCCCCTGTTATCGTCTTCTTTGACAGGGGAGAGGGAAATATCCATATTGTTTCTAGGAGCGAGATATATATATAAAATAAAATAAAATAATAAAAAATAAAATAAAAACTAGAATCGTACTAAAAATAATAAAAGTATAAAATGCTAAAATAATAAGACGATAAAAATAATAAAATAATGATAAAATGCCAAAATTGAGCCGACTATTTTCAAACTCCAAGCTCTGTCCCGCGCAAACTGTCCCGCGCAAACTCAGCAGACTCTGACAGGGATACTCAAAAATACGAGGCTGCTGTCTACCCTCCCCTCATCCGTCAAAGGTTTCGGGTGCCACCCGTAAGTTTTCGGGGTGACTTCAAGTGCCGTGTCGGGGACGGATGATAAGATCAAAAACGTCCTGTCTGCACTCAGGGCCTCTGCACTCACGGTGGAAGTGAGCCTTCCCCGTTTCGCCGACGAAGAGCGCGTCCTCGTTCAGACGGCGCACGACCCCCGCTAACGGGGCACGCACGGGAGGCCGGGCAGGGTGTTCCGCGCGGCAACAGCGCCATCCTTTACCTCCTCTTTTGTCGCCGTCTTTGCGTGGGCTCATTTCAATAATTTGAGTCCCAGTGTAATACACAAGGACACTGGAAGAAAGTTGCCAAAGACTTGTAAGTCTTTGAAAAGGCAGCTGTCTGCTGTGGGAGGTAGCATTTTTCTTCGCTCTTGTTCCACTTTCGCAATTCAGCCTCTGAATCAAGCGGCAGAATACATTTATTTGTACATTCTGGATGAAAGAGGACAGACGCCCGACTTTGCAGCATGATTAGAGCAACAGTGGACTGAAATGAAATCAAATAGCAAAGTGGTCTCGCGGAGAAACAGTACTTGGTAATCGGAATATCTCAATGTGGGATTTTTTTTCCCCCAGGCCTGTGAAATGCAGAAATAATGCTTCAAATATTACATCTGATTTGCTGCTATAATGAATTTTTCCTGGTATGGCACAGGGACTACTGCATCTTATGCCGCTGAGCATAGTGGGGTGGTGGGCAGTAGGTACTGTCACCCGCTGCTTTGCAGGGACGTGGCACCGCTCAGATTCCTCGGATGACGCGTCCCCCCCGCTAAGCCGTTTCGGTCCCGCAGTCCACCCCGCCATGTAATTTGGGCATCCGAGGGCTCCGCTCGACCGTCTTTTGTTTCTCCCAGAAGACGACGCTCGGTCAAGTTTGTCTTATGAAAAATTCACCGCCCGTTTACTCGAAAAATCGAGCACCATGCATAATGTAGGACAAGAAGCGCTCCCAGCCCTTAGCTTCCTCCTCTCCCCGCTGCCCGCTCTCTATTCCCGGTAGAGCTGCTTCCCGCCATGGGAAACATCTGGGGTCCCATTTAACACGGTAAACGCTCACCCTGCCTCTCCCAGCAGGATTGCAGGACCAGGCATGGTGAGTAGTTGGCCGGTTATCTGGTGCGGGGGGGGGGGGGGGTGCGTTGTGGAGGTGAGTCGTTTTCTTCAAATCCTGGGAAGGACAGCACTTCCCTCTAAAAGGTGTCTCGCCCCAAACGATCCGGTTAAACTACAGCTGCGCAACCGGGTTCTAGAAAAGATCTGACATAACCACGCTAAGCATCAACTTCCAAACAAATAAATAATGAATGACTGTCTCTGGTAGCGGAGCACAGCCAAGAACGGATTTACCACCCATCGCCGGTTTCGCATAAAGACTCAGCGTCAAGATTTTGACAAAAGCACACCTTGGAAAGTAGCGTGTTGCCCAGGCGACTGCAATCAGAAGACAGTGGTGACAGGGAGTAAGAAAGAAGCTTCTCTTCAAAGAGGCAGCCCAAAGACAAATGAAGTGCACTCCAGTCAGACGGACCACTAACACACAGGGGCACGTGAGAGCCCTACGGAGGCTGCTGCCGCATCTCCTCACAGACCTCTTTCGCTGCATTTTCCCAGAATTCCCTGCACCACTAATCCTTCTGGAAGCTGCTGTTAAACAATATGTCCAATAATGCTGAGCATTCACCACCCTTCACTTAACACCAACTGCACACATCTGTGAGAGAGAAAAGGCTTGTGGATGCGCGCAATAAAAGAGCCCGCTGCCACCAACCGCCTTGCCAAGCAGGAGGTCTGAATTGCGCCACAAGGCGCATCGTGTGGATGTACGACAACAAACCCTTTTACCGTCGCCCCGCCCCCCTCCCCCCACTCGCGAAATGGTTCGATGTACCGTTGCAGCACGTGACAGGGTAAAGAGGTGTGTGAGGTGTGAAAGATGCTGCCTGTGTGAAAGCACCGCGGGGCCCAGAGTACCTCACTGACCTCTCTCTGACCCCACGGCAGAGGTGGTTTTATAATAGCCGATGTCAGGCCATTAAGCGATTGCCCCCATGTTTAATTCAATCAGGTTGAGGCCCACCATATGGAGAAGGTGAGAAATGCGGCAATTGCACAGCGTAACCTACATAACGGGGAAATGTACAGCGTCCCGGGATCGCTTCAAGGCAAAGAGCGTAACCATCCTAGATTCCAATTTCGAGCAATCGTAATATCATATCAATTAATTTTGCGGCAAAAATAGAACTCATCTGGAGGTGAAATTGCATTGAGATTAGAGTCATCTCACACGGCCCGAAGACACACAGGAAACACATTCAAAGTGGAGACTTTTCACCTATGCAGAACCTCTGATCTCCTGAGCAGACCCAGCAGATCTTTGAGTTCATTAATTGGAAAAGCAGTCCACGCCTTGGAGCACTAGGGAATATGTTCTCCACATTTAAAAAACAGGAATCAAAACAGATTTTTTTGGGCTGAAATTGAAGTGTTTTTAATTTTCTTTGGATGTATTTCATTCTTTTAAACACGGATTTATGATGTAACGTGATGTTTTTTTATGTGAATTATTCATTGTTATTTGGGGGATTTCCTAATCATCACTGTCTGATGTTTTAATTTGGGAAACAGTGAGATGCTGAACACCACTCCAGTATCCCTAAAACTGTTGCACCATTGCTGTGCTCAATTATGTCACACTTATGTATGTCACGTTACAAGAATATTGTAATAGTATGAATCTAAATATTAGCTTTGATTTATGTAGCTCTGATCTCTCTCTCTACATACACACACACACACATATATACAGTATATATATATATATATATATATATATATATATATATATATATATATATATATATATATATATATATAAGTCATTCCATTCCATATCTAAAATCAATCAATTCTGGGAAAAGTTCCCATCTGACCCCCTCAGAATCGATTTTCTTTGTGCATGAACTATAATCTATTTAATGAAGCTATGCAAAATTGAAACTATGAATATCTTGTGAGTTCAAAGATATATTCGGGTTGTGTTTGGAACTGAAATCAGATCTATTTTACATGCATAACACTTCTCACAATCTCGAACCAAAATGTTTCATTCAGCTCAACAACCAACTTCCACCAATATCGCGGGATATAAATGTATCATAGTATCAATGTTCAAACAGCACCAGTGTAATGTCTGTGGCCTAGACTTATACAAGCAGGCATTGGTAGCATGTATATATAATCTGTTTTCTGAGAATTCACCATAGAAATCTCAACAAAAAAAAAAAGTGTACTTTCTTTGAAGGTTCATATAACCATGTGGGATAGGTGGTTGGTGAAAACGCCAAGTGAAAGGGCTAATTTTTCCCTACATTTTGATACCAGGCTCAACCTCGAGCCATGATTCCTGTTTCAAAAGAAATGTCAAACATAGGCATATAATGACACTCACAAATATAGTTTAGGGCAGTGAAATTGAAGAACAACATTGGTAAACACATGTATTATATACTAGAAGTACAACTGACGATATATACGAATAAGTATGATGAAGATATAACATTGGAAAAGTTGGGAGCATTCAGCATCTCCACCTATATGGGACCCTAACCCTAATCCTAACCTTAACCCTAACCCTTTTTCCGTTGTCAGATTGTAAACTTCGCTGATGATGTGATTTCATATTTTCATCTTCACATGGTTGGCTAAATGGCTCATCAAGGGTCTGACGTATCAAACAAGCCTTAAATCATCACTCTGCTGCCAGATATGCAGTAGATATGGATGGATAACCTGAAGGCTTTCTTCTCCGGACTTATTTTTCCATAGAGTTCAATAGGAAAATTTGTCAGGAGAAACAACCCTTGATCCATCCACATCTACTGCATATCTGTCAGCAGAGTGATGGTTTGAGGCTTGGTTGATACCTCAGACCCTTGATGACTTACAGCCATTTTGCCAACCATGTATTCCATACTGTACCAGCGTAATTTACAGCTAAATCTATGTTAAACTGTCCAATATTTTTTAGATTTTTTCAAACTGTGCTAGAGTACAGAACCAAAATAACAAAAAACGTGTCACTGTCCAATGAATTATGGTGCTCACTGTATACATTAAATAGATTTTGAAGAAAATTGTCTGTGAAAATAAGAATGATTCGCTGAAAAAAACAATGCACTGTCACACGTGCAATCATCATATACGTAATAGTCCATATTATTATAAGACGTTTTTTTAAGACAATGAACCTTATACAATCTTATTGTAAAGTAAAAAACCTTTAAAGAAGAAAAGAATAAAAGCATTCACATACAGTATGTGAGTACTCTGAATCCAATAAATAACACTGTTGCAGAAACAAGAGATACAGCATCAGCTTTTGGTGGCTTTTCCAGTAAGAAGGGGAGGGGGGGTGTACCGGCAGGACCATCCCCTTGGTTCATCTCCTTCAGTGGAATTGCTTTGTATGATTTACAACACAGCATTGAATCTTCTTTATATGTTTTTTTTATAAGGCGAAAAGTCTTTGCCATGCTATGCAAATGAGGGAGAGGGGCTTGTTTGTGTGGGCCGGGGGCTGATGATACTGCATTTGAGAGCGGGTGCGTGCAGCGGCCCTCTTCCCTGCGGGAACGCAATTCTAATCCCCCACCCCCCGCCGTCATGCTCGATGAAGTAGAACCGAGCCTGTGTCCGAATCAGAGCCCTATCTACTGCGTCCTTTTCCCTGTGTACTACCAGAATTTGTACGGTTTACTGTATACTGTTTAGCATACGCCGTGCAGTATGCAAAAAAATATCATCCATACTATTTTTCAACCGTACTGTGGAAGTGTCATAAGACGTCCCGCCCTTGCAGCCATGTAACATCTTGTTCTTGTTGCTCTTGAAGGACAACATTTTTAAAGCGAAGCTGCACATCATATTTATGGGACCAAAATGTTTGTTTACTTCTTCAAAAGTATGCCCCCGAATATACTTTTACGCCGGAAGTATACCATCCGGGGGTTTTACGTACACTACATTTAGAGAGAATTTTGCCTACTTAACCAGTCTCACTGGTACCCGTAACTAGCAGACCCATTGCGCCGGTGCGCCTGGACAGCCCTCTCTCTCTCTGGTCCTTACTGAGAAATACTGCGCCACGCCGCTATATTCTGTACTTCCCTTTGAAGAGCTCTCACAGCATTCTTTGCCTCCTTTGCAAAAACGGGACATTTATTGGCTGTAAAATGAATGTAACATTCTGTAATCCTGCTCAATTTTTGCACATTTGGTATTGCCAAATGTAAAAAAGCACTACAATTTTCAAATGTTACATTCTTAAAACAATTAGAGATTGCAAGATTGAAAAATGATACATTATATGTACTGTAAATGTTAAATGTAAATGTAGGATTTGAAAATTAGGCTATAGAAAATGTGCTATTTGGTGATGCACCCTATGTGAACCCCTAAGAGGTCCAGCTAGCTTTAAATTAGCCAGGCTGAAACTAATACAAAATTTAAAGACATCGTTCACTATACCAGGGGTAGGCGACCCTGGTATAGAGTGCCAGAGATGGTCTTGGTTTTTGCTCCATCTAAACCGATTACTGGATTCATTTAAATTATCCAGATTTAATAAATACAGGTGACCATTTTCTGGAGGCACTCAGCATTTCACCATTCAGAATATTCAGGCTCAGACCTTTCATCATCCATCAGACTCTTGTGATCAAAACTCCTAAAGCTCAGATGGATCGAAAACCAGAAACTTCACTGGCACTCCAGGACCAGGGTTGCCTACCCCTGTTCTATAAAGTGGTGTCATGCCCATTCAAACTGAGCTTCTCTCAGATATGAAGTTAACATATTATTTTGAATTTGTAATATTCATTGATGATATTTTGGATTATACAAGTCAAAAATATTTTTCTAAATATAGCATAGAACATACTTTGGTAAACCCCTAATCCCCATTTCTCCTTGTTGCTAGTTCCTTCCATGTGTCAGTTGGCAGCAGAGATAATAACACAGTCACAAGATATTACCTCAGTGGGAGAGGGTCGTATGTTGACCCCAAATGCGCATTAGGACCGGATAGAACTGAGTGGATGTAACAACATTCTTAGTATTAGAACTACGTACCCGACTCTTGGTGCACGTTGAGGAACTTCAGCCAGTCAGTTAACAAGCTACTGCTGAGTATGAAAAGTCATTGTCCACAAATGTACAAAAATGGAGAAAAAAACACATTCAATCATTTTTAATTCTCTTTGGAAAATATCTAGTTTGCTTGATTGCTGTTTATCTAGTTTGTAAAATGAGCTTTCTGGTGGCTTCTACCACTCCTCTCGCCAAGTGGTTTACTAGCTTGGGGTTAACACATGTCCCGGAACACCTGAAAATTCGTAGACTAGTTTTCCAGTCATGGAGAACATGTGGAAAAATTTATTAAAATTTTAAAATGTAAATTATTAAAAAACAATCAATGATGCTAATATAAAGAAGTGAAGCGCACTGGAACATCACAGCGCTTGAAATTTGAGGTTTGTGTATGCTCTAAGAAATAGTCGCACAAAAAGTTATATGAAAAGGCCCAAACATCGGTGTTGTGAATTCACATGTGGCAGCAAGTTTTCTAGCTATTTTTTCTAATTAGTAGCAACTTTGCATTATTGCTAGTCAGCTAATATTAGATAGCGTAGGTAGCTAGCTAGAAAATGTGGCCGGACAGGGGAGAGACTAAACTCCTGATGCTGTGCTTGGCTTTGTCTTTTTTTCCATTTTTTTCTGATGTTATGGTCATTGCAATTGAGGCAGAGAGGATTGAGTCAGTGAACCGAGAGAGAATGAGGGATGCTTTTTGGAGGCATGCGGACAGCCATTAAGGTAGGCACCTAAGACCCTCCCTTAAACCACTTTTGGTTGCTCTCTCTCTCTCTCTCTCTCGCTCTCTCTCACACACACACACACAAACACACAAACACACACTGTATGTTATATTATACATTTAAGACACATAATATTTGCACATTGTCCCGTGCAGCTCTTCATCAACTTGAAACAAAGTATGGATTTGAGTACATAGCAGATCCACTTATGGAGTACAGTACAGATCCACTTACTTTTCCAATGAATTTGTAAATTCATGTGAACTAAATATTATCATTGTTGTGGATTTACAGCACCACCATTTAGCACAATATGAAAAAATTTGTATTGTGGACAATAAACCATACTTTGTTTGTTTGAGTTTTTGCTCTCTAAAAAGTTTTGGGTGCACTACGCCCCTGCGTCTATACATATATATATATATATATATTATTAACATAACATTGAAATGTTTTGTGTAGCATTTCTCACCTGAAGATCATCTTATCTTAAAATAATCTAAAAAACAAAGAGCATACATGCACTGGGAGTGGGCTGTCGCTCCACTGCCATGAGGCTATGGGAAATCATGTGAACTTCACTTTTCTCCCTAACTACCACGAAGAATAACAACAGACAACAGATACAGACAAACACGTGCTTTAAAAGTCTCTTTTATTTTATACCTATTCGCAGCTCTTAACCAGCTGCAAACACTCGTTCAGTGACTACAGCTAATTTATCTCAACTGGCTATTTTGTGGCAGCTGATACAGCTGCTGCTAATGGTGTTTGCATGGTTGTGGTTGAGACCCACCTTTGTACAAAAAACTGATGTTACACATAGGGGGTGTCACCAATTAGCATATTTCCTATATATTATTTTCTATATATATAGTTTTCAAATGTTACATTTTTTATATTTATATTTAACATTTATATATAATATATATTATTTCAGTCTTGCTTTAATGCAGTGCATTAAAGCGATTACAATGTTTTATACAAATTTCTCTGGAAATTGTAGTGCATTTTTTTTGCTAAATGTGCAAAAAAAATTTGCACGATTGAACAATTTATAAATGGCACCCCATAGACACTGGCATTAAGTGAAGTAAAAATTAAGGTCAATTTGACTGCTTTGCGGTCTGGTTCGTGAGCTACAGTGTTGTGCAACAGCTGTGCAGAATCATGAAAACTTCTTTAAACTCTGTGGTATAATGTTTACAAATAAATTACCGAAGTCAAAACAATTATTTTTATTATCGCTTTAAAAACCTTAAAACCTTGGCCTCTGTTTCAATAAAATCTTGGGAATATGTTATATGGGAGTTAGAATTTATGTACATAATCCATTCCTCTGACACGCAGATAACTGTTGCAGGACTGTTGCACTTTCTCATTTTAAGAGTAAAGCATAAGTAAATCATGCCCTGGGCTCAGTCTAAATTTCCTTAAAGTTTACATTGTTCTACTTTATTTGAAAGGATAATTAATAGTTTCAGATGTAAATCAGAGCAATTGTCAAACAAAAAGGTTATACTACTAATTTACTCTTGTTATCGTTATCAAAGTGTGTTGGTCAGTCATTCTGGACTGAAATAAAATGAAAGCAAGTCACCTCATCAAATGTGTCCAATTACATATTCAAAGGCCTTTACTTTTGAGGATGCACTGCAGGTTATAGAGGTTCATGGCTGACATATTTTCATCCCTAACTTTCATTATAGGGTGAGATTTGAGAGATTTACAGATTTATGTTCCATTGGTTTCACTTTAAGGAATAGGTTTTACAGATTTAGGGCTTTTGTGGGTAGAGAAAAGAGAAAACACCAGGAAAGCATAGTTGCGTTTTAAAACCATGGCAAGATAAATTTCCTCGATACTAAAGGTAAAAGGATTCAAGTCTGTCGCCCTGTATCCTGAACAAGAGGTCACTCGGGCCAAACGTGCGTGGGAAATTGCATTACAGTGAAAAAGGCATGTGTTGGTGAATGTTTATGGATTTACTGAATATGGATGTACACTAAGCCTGGCCTCGGGCTACTCTTCGCACAGCACAGCCAGGCCGCAAGCCGTGACACACAGCTCCAACAGATAAGCTTCAGCTTGAGTCATGTTCGCGGTTTATTATTTCAGACTGAGATGAACGAAGCAAATTTTGTATGCCTTGAAGGAGCTGAGCTATTTTTGCGGATGAGGTCTGAGGGGAACCTTTAACATTTTGTGCACCTTCAATTAGAGGAGTCACATCGGTGCCCCAGTCAAAAGCCACTGACATCGCTGCTCGCTTAATAATTCTTATGCAAATACAGAGAGATAAGAAACATTAGACAGTGAATAAACTCAGCAGTTGATATAAAGTCATACCATGCATTATAATACAATTGCAAATAATAAATGCCACAGTCATAAAATGCATTGCCTACAATCTCAACTAAATTGGCTCTCTGTTAACTCCCACTCTTAACATTCCGTGGGTGTCTTGGTGAGATTGGGGGACTTAAACACAGGCCCTGTTAGTTTGCCCTACATACTTGTCTACAGAATTAGAAGTGCAGCAGTCATAATTTTGAG
Source organism: Synaphobranchus kaupii (assembly GCA_029718625.1). Taxonomy (NCBI): domain Eukaryota; kingdom Metazoa; phylum Chordata; class Actinopteri; order Anguilliformes; family Synaphobranchidae; genus Synaphobranchus; species Synaphobranchus kaupii. Next base: position 52,327,631 of record CM056376.1, on the reverse strand, counting down.
GGGTTGAGCTTGACTCTCAACCTCTTCCATGGTATGGTAGGGTCTACATGCATATATAGTGTTGGAGTAGTTTTGTGCTAGTTAGCTCTTCAAGGCTCTGGTTGGACATGCGGCATCACCAGACGTCCATTCAACATTGGAATGCCAAGATTATGCCTAAAGAGCATAAGTAAGGCTGTTTTAATGATGCACATGTAAAATTTATTTGGTTACTTATATAAAATGAAATTGTAAATATTTCATTGGGATCCTTTGGTAGGTTAAATTGCAAGCCTAGATAGGTTAAGTCATGTTCTTGTCATCAAACATTCATACGTTCTTATGTTCAAACCTAAGCAATGGGCCTGTAACTTTTATGTGCTTTTTCCCCCTTCCAGTTCATTTTCTTACCTTGCTTCTAACTGGATAAATAGCAGATTTCTAGTTTGCCATACTGCGCCGTGACAGCATATCTATAAATATCCGCTTCACCAATTACCATTCAAGAGCTAGCAATTAAGACGTTTTTTATTTGCATCACACCAATCAGTCATTGTTAAAACAAGAACAACTTGTTTTTCATTGTACAAAATGAGCTAGCTAGATATAGTATATTACTTTTAACAGGAGGACATTGCTAGCTCACGACATCAGCTAGCATTTGAAGGAGAAACATCTCAGCTCCCAATTATTTTCCTAGTCACCAGTATGGCACAGAATTATTTTGTATTATTTTAAGTTTGCATTTAAATGAAACCACCATTGTATTCTCCCTACTCTCACTCCATCAGAATGAAGAGGGTACTTCACATCACTTGAAGTCCACTTGCCTGAAGGAGAAGGGAACACTGAGCAGGATTTATCTTTTAGTTGTAATGCACTTAAATGTAAGAATTGAGTTTTGCTTCACATGAACCAAAATTCATAAATAAAAACTGGAAACCTTGTTTATGTCCCCATTACATTTAAAATTCATATTAATAGCTATCCACCAAGATGAAGTCAAATTATGATGAGTAAGATGGCTTTCATATTAAAATACTAATTACGGAAAATAAAATCTAACCATCATATTAAAATATATATTGTGCTGAATCATGGGCCTTGAACATTAGCTGTGCTGTCATGTTGAGCCAGTTCTCTCCACGTTCACCAGTTGAAGGAAAGTACTAAATATTCCACATGCTTGTACAGCAATTACAGTAAAATGTCGGAGGGTGATTAGGGCGACGCCTTGCAAATTAAAATGCCACACTGACACACCAGCAAGGGCCCCATTGTCGTAAAAATCAGCCGTTTATGTTATTAGATTTACGACAGAAAGAAAATGATTGCGGTTTTACAACTGGAGTGTAAATGAAAAACTATGTATGGAAATTTGCAGGCATGAATGGCAATACCTGTAACATAGCTCACCAGCAATCATGTTAATCAGTCACTAATGCTTTTCAGACGCTATGACAGACAGACTTTAAAAATCATTAGAAAGAAAATGTCAAATAATTTCTGAACGTGTGACAATGCTCATGTGAACAGCAGCTCTATGTGTGTGTGTGTGTGTGTGTGTGTGTGTGTGTGTGTGTGTGTGTGTGTGTGTGTGTGTGTGTGTGTGTGTGTGTGTGTGTGGCGCAGCAGGGGCTGTGGATTTAGTCATTGTGTGTTTATTGATTGAAATCTATCACAGCTGACAGATGAAAATTGCTCACAATTCATTTTGGAGGCCTGGGAAAACTGAGTGAAGGGCATAATTACATAACAAATAGTTCAAACAAAACTTTCTACATTCCTACAGGTGTACACAAAAAGATAAGTGATGAGTCTTTTCCTCTATGTTCTCCTATAACCAGCAGGTGACTGTTCTCTGGTCAGTCTATACAACAACACTATGCATCCCATCCTTCCATTATCTAACCCGCTTATTCCTCGTCATGGGGGGGGGGGGGGGGGGGGGGGGGGCATGGGGGGGGGGGCTAGAGCCCATCCCAGCATTCATTGGGTGAGAGGTAGGAATACCCCCTAGACAGGTTACTGCTCCATCGCAGGGCACACACACCATTCTCTCACACATTGATAATTATGGCCAATTTAGAGTCTCCAATTAGCCTAACCTGCATGTCTTTGGACTGTGGGAAGAAACCGGAGTACCTGGAGGAACCACGCGGACACAGGGAGACATACAAAAACACAAAAAACACTAAAATGTCTCCTCTGGCCCACATGAGTCAACACACTGCTCTTTCCGCTGTGAGGTTAGTGCCACTGCTCTTTCTGCTGTGAGGTTTGGGTCTGATTCTGGAAATATCCCAGACTCTAAAGGTTAACTGTCCCTCACCCCACTCCGTTGACTCACAGTCAATATTGACAAGATTCGCAACAGAGCATGTACAGAAAAGAGTGCATTTGGCAAGTTTCCATATTGAGCACAATCGCACTGATGACTCGAGTGATTTAAAATGTGTTCCTCTGCATGCCGCATATCCAGCTTGTATTTCTATTTATAGGAACTGAAATAAATAAATATATTTACAGCAGAGGTCTGTGCCATCCACACATTTTCTCTCATTTATTAGTTGGCAACGCTGTAGCAATTTCATCGATCTATCAATGCGCCAAATCTTTTAAAACAAAGAGCAAAACATTAACGTCAATGTTTTATTGAAGCCAGTGTTAGAAGGTAACCTGCAAATCAATCTGTACCATTTCACCTGCAATGTTGTGGAATATATTTTGAATAGACAGAGTCATTTGAGATTAGAATAAGTCCCTCTAATATTCCCCCAGGCAAAGTTCATAGCTGGAGAACTACAGTATGTATGTACTGTATTCCATAGCAATGGGTCAAGAGAGAGTGGAGCCCAAAAAAAGTCATTGGCTACCTGCGATTTACACAGTATATGCACTTCCTGTCATTGATAGGAAGCTGAGATATATATACACTACTCACAAAAAGTTAGGGATATTCGGCTTTTGGGTGAAATTTCAGGATGAACCTAAAATGCACTATAACCTTTACAGGTGAAATTAATTTGACCTTCTCTAAACTTTTGAATGCGCATGTCCAACTATTCAATGTTTCAGTACTTTTTGCACAACTTGCTGTTCTCTAACAAGGAGCTGAACGGCAAAATTCACAACAGGTGTTTGATCCATGAATCGACCAATAAATTTCCTGGTTCAATTAGAATTGGTATTTAAACAGTCCTCTTCATCATGCTGTTCACATTTTGACATCATGAGACCAAGACGACACCTAACAATTGATCAACAGTACCTCGCCATTGCGAGGCTTCAAACAGGATGTTCTCAGAGGGAAGTGGCCACTGAGCTTAGAGTGTCACAGAGTGTCATCAGCAGGTTGCAACAGAGATACAGAGAGACTGGAAGAGTCACAGAAAGGCATAGAAGTGGACGTCCTTTGGCCACATCCCACACTGATGACCGCTTCATTGTGAACAGTGCCCTGCGGAACCGGATGATGAATGCCACTCAACTCCAGGCACATTTAAGGGAGGTGAGAGGCACCCAAGTGTCACGTCAGACCATTCGAAACCGTTTACATCAGCGTGGTCTGCATGCTAGACGACCTGCAAGGGTACCTGACCACACCACCAGGCACAGGCGTCATCGTCTTGCATGGGCCAGGGAGCATTTACGCTGGACGAGGGACCAGTGGGCCTCAGTGCTGTTCTCTGATGAAAGTCGATTCACGTTGAGCAGAAATGATGGCCGCCAACGATGTTGGAGACGTCAAGGAGAGCGCTATGCATCAGCCACTGTTGTCACCAGACGACCCTTTGGTGGTGGCGGTGTTACAGTGTGGGCAGGTGTGTCTAGTCAATACAGAACTGCCCTACACTTTGTGAATGGTACAGTGACAAGCCCATACTACCTGAATAACATCATTAATCCAGTCATTGTGCCCCTGCATGAACAACACAGGCCTAATTTCATCTTCATGGACGACAATGCTCCAGCTCATCGAGGTCGCATCATTAGGGAAAGGCTGCTGGAGACTGGGGTACCTCAAATGGAGTGGCCTGCACTTTCTCCAGACCTGAATCCCATAGAAAACCTATGGGATCAGCTGACTCACCGTGTAGAGGCTCGTAACTCTGTACCCCAGAACCTCAATGACCTGAGGGCCGCCCTTCAAGAAGAGTGGGATGCCATGCCTCAGCAGACAATAAGTCGACTTGTGAACAGCATGAGACATCATTGTCAAGCTGTAATTGATGCTCAAGGGCACATGACAAGTTATTGAGACATTGACATTTTTGTTGTGGTATACCCACCACTGTTGTTGGCTTTTGTTTCAATAAATTGTTTGAGATGAGGAAATCACCATTGCATGCTTCTACTTAAATGCCCTACTTTCATGATACGTATAATATCACTGTAGCGTGAACTTACATTTTCCATAAATTTCACCCGAAAGCCAAATATCCCTAACTTTTTGTGAGTAGTGTATATATATATATATATATATATATATATATATATATATTGAGAGTAATATTAGTATGCATGAAATTTCAGGTACATCTGCAGCTGCTGTACAGCAGTTATGTACAATATGCACTAAATAACATGTGCAAGCAGGATTATCTTGATGTATTTCCTATTAAACAAATCAAAACAATAGTGTAATACTATTTGTAAACTAACTGCATTTCAGGAGCTCCGTACATAAAGTATGTGACTGGCTCTGCCACATGGTCAAAAATATATATTTAGATTAAATAGAAAAAAAAGAGGATCTTGTGATAGGGATCTGACAATAGGAGGGGTGTAGAAGGAGTAAAGAGGTAAAGAGGAGTATCAGCTTTTTGCTGCCTACAAGATCCTGGGAGACTTTCAGGGCTGCACACAGAGAGTGGTGGCACGCACGCCTGAAGCAGATCGGTGATCACCTCCTTTAATTTTTGACATTTGAAAGTTATAAGTCGTCAGTTCCTGTTCTGAGCTGACTCTGTTGCCTTTCCTTGTTTTGTTTTGCACCCACGAAACAGAATGAAATGGTTGCTGGACAATGCTAACATTGACTTTGTTCTCCTTTGGTCCTTTCACCAAACAGCATGGGGCTGGCTCCAATCAACATAGCTAGCTAATTATTGTAACCAGCCATTTTCTTTTATGATGGTGGGATTATCTTTCTTACCAGCTTTTAAAGACCACAACCACTACTGACTGCCCTACTTATTTTGGAATGTACTCCAGGTCCTTTTTTCTTTTCAAAAACACCATACATTTGGGGGAATTCGAAACTGTAGTAACCCTCAAATCAAATGTGTTGGTAGTGCTGTAGGGCACAAAGTTGTACAAAACATCAGGGGCTGCTAAATTCTGTATGTATAGAGCAATGCCAGGGTGACCTTAGTTTTTATTGCCGGTTTATGGCTTCTTGAGGTGGGTGCTTCAAAAACATTTTGTGGCAGCACAAATTCAAAAAAAGATTGTCTAACCTACGATAATGATCTAATGACACATATAGTCAATTGCGTTGTAAGACATCTCCGTGTCCAACATAGGCCTCTCCATTTTTACAGTAGTGGTTGCAGCTTTATTGGTGAAGCATTTGAAGCAATTTTCACAACATAGCATTGGAGGGAGATGTGTTTTTGTCTTTACTTTATGGAAAGTTTTGCTCTGTGGTTGCACTGTTCTGAAAATAGGCACTTCCTGCACATATCTTTTACGGGTACATCTTGTACAGAATGTTTGGTTCTGGTTTGATGTTCTTTCTGTCATTATTGTTAGTTTTTATTTTCGGGGGAAACCTGTTCATTACTCTGATTGTCAATCATTTCACATTTCACAAGGAAGAAAGGACATGTAAATGGTAAAGGAAAAGATTATCTGCGAAGTCTGCAATGATAAATGAAGCATTTAACGCATGTGACACTTTCCTATAGTTTGGCTACAAAACTCTTGAATCAGTGAATGGTGACAAAGCGAGAGAATCAGAGGTAAATATGTATTCTCACGACATGCCTGCTGATATCAACCTTCTATCTGTGTGATCCTGTAAAAATCTCTTTCGTCCGGTATTTATATTTATGAGTAAAATACCAATTTGACGCTTCATGACATGAGTGATGCCTTCTCCATGCATTTTTGCAGGGAATGCAGCTTGAATCTCGGGCATTAAATGCGCAACTCATTTTCCAGAACCAGTCACATATTTCTTCTGTTTCCATCACACAGTGTTCTTCACTCGACATTGATCACCGCTCAACGCAAAGCCCTCGGGGCTGTGGCCGCACTCTTCGGTGCGCTGAAGACGGGACGATGATTAAAAATAAGCTTCGCGGAAACGAATGGATTGTTCCCTAAACTAATCGATTCCAGTGCCTGCAAATGAATAAACAAACAAAAAAAAAAGTATCGGCGCAAATGTTTCCGTCCAGACTTGCCCGGCGTCACCGACGCCTGGGAGAGAGTCGCAAGACCGCTGCTTCTGTTTGGCCCCGAGACCCGAGCTCGGGAAGACGAAGATAAAGCATTGGCTTGCCGCTGAGCGGGGGGGGAGGCCGAGGCCTCCGGCCGATACGCAAAGCCCCGAGCGTGGCGCTCCTGCGATAGAGGAGGAGAGGAGGTGAGCTCGTCGGGGCGACAGCTGCGAGATAATCGCCACGGTTCGGTCTTATGGGTCGCGGTGAATTGTCCGCTCCAGGGAGCACGCAGATTTACTGTCTCGCTGGCGAGTCTCGTCCACAATCTCGCCTGCTGACTCATCCGCCGCTCTCCTCTCTTTGACTGCCCGTCTGTTTTGGTTTTTTCAGCACTGGGCCTGCGAGCGTGAAGGATCGCAGGTGCGCTCCCCAGCTCTCCCGCACATCACGCTTTTACTGTTATGCAGAGAAAAACGTGTCATCGTCGTGGCAGCTTCCGAGTCGGAATAGTGCTCCCTCTTACTTTGCATTGCTTTGTCACTCATAATCTGTTAGTTACGGCATGACCCTCACTTGTCAAGATGATTTTATGAAGCTCTTTTTATTGTTCAGATCAGTTGGGTTTCAAATGTGTTACTGAAAAATAAAAAATACATTTTTAAAAATTACAGAAAAAACTGAAGACAGAAACTTTTTTGTAACATGCAAATTAACTTAATTCCTTCTTTCCTTAATTTTTTTTGAAATGTTATATGTTATAAATAAATAATGGTCAGAAACATATGAGAAACAACAAAAACTAAATTCATATACCAGGTTCAATGGCCTAATTCTCGATGCAGCACTCCTCACAAATAACCTTCCTACCTGGAAATGTTGAACAGGAGCAAGATGAAACCATGAAAGTTCTTGCCTTTCATGCTGCATCCTCATCATCATAGAGTAATAATAATAATAATATTAATAAAGGGGTGGCATGGTGGTGCAGTAGATAACACTGTCTGCTCACAGCCAGAAGGTCCCTGTGTGGAGTTTGCATGTTTTCCCCATGTCCACGTGGGTTTCCTCCGGGTACTCTGATTTCCTCCCACAGTCTAAAGACAAGCATGTTAGGCTAATTGGAGACTCTAAATTGCCCATAGGTATGAGTGTGTGAGTGAATGGTGTGTGTGCACTGTGATGGATCGGCAACCTGTCCAGGGGGTATTCCTGCCTCTCACCCAATGCATGCTGGGATAGGCTTTAACCCACCTGCGACCCTGACCAGGAATAAGCAGGTTAGATAATGGATGGATGGATAATAATAATAATAATAGCACTACATGTGACTACATTAACCATTAACCATCAGGAATACTCTAATCATAACTGACCACCAATGACATCTGAAAGATTTTCGTTCCTGAACATTCTAGCTTGATCGCAGATCAGATACTTCTCAGATTTGTGCCTGAATACTCCTCACTAATCAGCCATCAGAATCCACACATCCAAACAGCTTTGAAGATCTCAGTCTGAAGCTCAAAATGGTCTAAACGGAAATCGCGCAGGAGGCCAACGACACGAAGACCTGCTGTAAACCGATGTTATCATTAATTCTCCGGGCAGTTTTTTTTCCCCCCTTGTGACGCAACAATTTCACTGTAGTTCTAAGAAACACATTTCAAAGCAGAGGTTTTTCAATTTCAGCCTTCTGACATTTTAAAAATTGATTTTTGAAAAGGGCCAGACGGACCAACTTGCCCACATTCCTGGCGCCCCACTTATCAATCCTGACGTTTCTTCGCTGATTAACTTTCTCCCTTCCGGATGTTTACTTTGCAGGACAAAGCATTTCTAACATTTATCAACGCTCTATTTTACGCCGATGTGTGGGGCAAAATATTCTCCAGGAGATAAATATCTCTGAGCATAATTTGTCTTGTATTCTCTGCATCTGGGTGCAAGGTGCTCCTGCCGATGTGAAATTCTGATGCGACAAGGGGCTCACAGCAAGACCTCCACTTCCTAATACAGTTTGTTGGCAGTTGATGTTATTTTATGTTAAAGTAGTCTTTGCCCAGGTAAAGGAGTAAATTTTTATTGGCTGCCCACCAAATTTAGGCCCCAATCCCATCAGCTCCTTCCCCATCTCCCAGAGCAAGCACCTCTCAATAAAGCCTTTCATTCCTAATATAGTTTAAAGGCAGCTAATATTGTTTAAGAATAAAGTATTCCTCGGGTACTTAAAGCAGCGTGCGTCTTATTGGCTGCTCACCAAATTTAGACTCGGAATCAGCTCCCACCCTAGTCCTGCAAAGGTATGCAAGAAATGCGTCTGAAAAACTTCATTACCATCCCGTTCAACCTACTCACTCAATTAGGAAGCAGAGTAATTTCTTTATAAAAAATATTATAAATTATTCATTAGCTCACAGTGATTATAATGTGGGAAAAAGATTTTTTTACAAGCTTTTTTTTCATTGGATATAGCCCCAGCAAGCCAGTAAACAGCCATTTGGATTATTGCATTTGAACGACATTTTGATACAATAAAAATATATTTTCATGAAGCAGAAGAATGCAGATAGCCTGAGCAATATCTTTACCAATTCCCTGAATCATTAGTGCGTCTGTCATTTTGAAACAAGAAAACCTTATCATCGCTGCAGTAGTCTTGGGAGATGGATTGTGTATCGGATTTGTAGCGTTAATATTCATCCGCAGATGTCCATTGTGTCAGAGCACTACTGGGAGTGGAACGCTGCTCATAGCTGGTGAAATTAACACACATCAGCATTAAATAAAGTCGCAGAAATAAGCAGCAATAGCAATAGTTTTCTTTCTGTTTTAGAAGGTCCTAATCTATGATAATTTTAAAAAGAACTTACGCCCGGAATAAATCCCATGGCCGTGTAAGAGTGTTTATAGCGCGTTACGTGCGTCAGCCGCGCTAGTCAGAGGAAGGGTAGGGTAGCTCCTGCCAGCCTGTCAGCTCGCACTAATGTTACAAGTGTTGAGGTCGGGAGACGCAGGTGGAGCACAGAGGATACGGCGCATGTTCGAGGGGAAAGAGATGAGCACGTTAGCATGGCGGTGGCGCGAGGTCCTCCTCCTCTGTCAAAACCGCTTCCGAGCGGCCGTCTCAGACGATAGGCGCAAACTGGACTCCCACCAGGCACTCCGACTCATGCAACCGGAAATTTTCCCCCACGGCGTCGGTGCCAGGGTCCCGGCTTCCGGCATCAACGTGGAACGCCGCGCGGCGGCTTCACCGGAGAGGCGAACGCCTCGACCGCCAATTAATCATGGCACAACATGAAAGTTGACAGTTAGACTGCACACTTTGTACAAACGTGTTCCTTATTGTAATTACCAGCGTGCCACAGCGTCGTGCCGTGGATAATTTCGCTAATTAGATTCCGTGTTTACAGTTTCTCTCCCATGCAGTTCCCAGCTCAGGAACCTTAAGAAAAGAGGGGATCCTGTGGGGGCCACGCTGGGGAGGTACTCAGGAGGGCAATTTGGCCTCACTAATTAAAAAGTACTTTGAAGGGCCAGCGCAATCTACCAGGAAGGCCTCCGTGGTTTCAGTTCAGGAGCACAGACTTGTGTCTGTGTGTGGGTTTTGAAAACTACTTGAAAGCATGCATCAAGAAGTTTCAACACCCCATAATATCACAATACAGGGAGTAGGGTTCACACTGCATTTTTGCTATTGTGTCTGACAAAAATAATGCATTTATTAATTTAATGAATGATCTGTTATTTCATCAAGATAATGTCTGGAGTGGCAATCAAAACAAATCAACAAACATCTCGACTAAACATTTCATTCGCTCGGATGCGCCGGAAGGAAAATCTAGTCATTTGCAAAGATAAGAATTCAGTTGTTCAACTAACACAAAGGCCTAGATTCTAAAATTCTATTTACAAGTTAATGCAGATTACATTACAGGCATTTCTTGCAATACTGCAGTGGTTGAAAATGATTACTGAATTTGCCAGTAAACTGTGTCTGTTGAGAAAACCAACATGAGCCAAAATTAAGAAAAAAGGTTTACTGAATGTCGGCCAAGATCAGCAAGCCTTATTTAAACCAAGGATTACAAAAAATGAAAATGACATACGTACGGCTTGCAACATTACATCATATAATTATAGCAGGCATATGTTGAAACGCACCCAACAGCTGAATCTCGGCTGGGGCTGAGTTGAGGGCAAAAAGGCATTTCGGTTCCGTTTAATTTCAAAGGCTTGTATGAAGTTTACATCCTCTCCCATATTAGCTCTATGAAGACTACCCTCATGCCAGGCGCCAATGAAACATTAACTAGAACTGACAACCCATATCTTCCTGGATGGTCCTGCAGAAAACAACATGGAGTCTGGAACCTTTCCAAGCTCCTGATAAAGCAGCATGCGGGAGGGAGAGAGAAAGTCTTGGATTTGATCAGCGTTTGTCCCTGACTCTGACTGGCAAATAAACGCAAGCGGTGATGTTTTTCCCCTCGCAAACACGGTTTTGAGACTTGATTTTCATGATTGCTGCGCTGTCAGTCCAGAACTAAAACTTGCATTTCGTTCTAAATTAAAATGGAGGACAAATGCCACTTGAATTCAGGCCAAAGAAAGAGAGAAGAAGAGTAAGGGAGGAGACATAAAAGAGGACGTTGTGCGTCTGGAGGGAAGAGCTAATGTGACATGTACTGTATGCGTATGCCAACGAGCCACATGCCCCGCAATTAACACAACAATGCTAGCCATTAACATCTACGTCCCACCTCTCAATTCTCATGGTGTTGCTTCTATGCAGTCACAATCCTGCCATAGTGTTCAATATTCTATAATATTCTTCATCTACTGCTTGCGTTGTGCTGAGGAACTGTCTATTCCAAACATCAGAGATGATAAATGTGCAATCCTTCAGTGAGACAGCACAACAGGAGGCACCATATCTACCATATGCTATGGATTAGATGACCTTTCCTTGTCCTTGCAAAGTACAACTGACAGGTAAACAGCCAGCTCAACAGATCTGATGTAACCCACTTAATTTGCTGATGAGAAGATACCAGCATGGATCCAGAAAGGCACGGGGAACTTCCCATTAGCGTGGCTGTACGCTAAACTCACGTGCGGCTAAAACGACCTCAGCCCGGGCCACAAACAAATGTGGGCGACGAGCCAAGGCTCGGAGCTCGGGCGGCCCTCGTTTCGGTTCAGGGCGTGCTGGGAAGCGGAAGGGTGCGTGTCGCTGAACTCGCCACTCCCCTCCCCCTGAGTGAAGCTACGGCACGGCTCATTGGTCCAGCTGTTGCTTTTCGGAGACGTTTCCTGGAAACTCTTCAAAGCGGCCAGACCTCCGATCACGTCACCCCGAGTTCTACTAAAAGACTTCTCCAGAAAGAAGGAACTGTCTAAGAACTCTTCCCGTCTTCCCCGAAGCGTGATTAGTATTTTTTTTTCTTCTCGAGCCTAAAAGTGAGCACTGAGACGTATTGAATAAAATGCCCTTTGAACGTCTGAAGTTGAAATTCACTCCCGTAAAAGTCCTTTAAACATAATCATCAGAGCGCGGTGTTCACAACATCGGCGATGCGGAGCTGTCCCATCAAATAGACGTAGAGCGACACCGCAATCTCTTCATCCTCGGTAGTGCCGAACCATTTAGAGAATGACACTAATAAAAAAAGCATGATTTCGCTCTTGGCCATTACAATTATAACAAACAGGTCTAATAAAAACCCGTGTAATCTCCGAGCCAGTTATGATAAACCCATTGGAATGGAATGAAAGCCTTTTTTCCTAGGAGGAATCGGCACCTATACGCTGGCTTTGTGCGAACAGCGATATCCGATAACAAGGAAGGCAATTTCCCCGTCAGATGACATGAATGCGTGGAGCTCAGAGAGAATGGGGAAACAGGCTAAATGAGCTGTGGCTAGACTAGTGTTCAGCAGTGCGCTGAATTCCACGGCGTATTGACTGTGTGACAGGCTGACGGGTCCAGCGCTGACATATCAAACAAATGACAAAGCGCACCTGATGCTGTTCGTATAAGCCTTTCCCCTCTGCACCTCTCCCCTTCCACATAGCACTATCCCTGGTCACTATTTGCACCCCCTCCCCCTCTTCACGTCCTCTTTCTGCTGTTTGTCCCATCCGCACCCCCTATCCGGCGCCCCTTAAAACCCCATCCCGTTTTTCCGGCCCAGAATTCCTCGCTGTTCCCTTTCACACCTCCTCTTCTTGGTCCCTTCCCCCAACGATGCCCCCGTACTGTACCCCACCGCAGCTTCTCCCCGTACTCCATTAACACAAGCCAACTAGTCCTCCACACCTCCACTCCCAAATGCCCGCCCCGCTGACACTATTATTCATTAGAATGACAACGGTGAAAAAGACTTTCCCCCCTCATAAGAATGCAGTTGCGTTCGTTCGTTCGTTCGTTCGTTCGTTCGTTCGGACGTGTTAAATTACATGAGCAGCGCAATGCCAAAAATACAACACAGTGTACTGCATTACTATGGAATTATAGCTATTCCATTCAGCTCTGCTCATGTGCTTGTGTTCAGTCTGCCATTGTGAAAAGAAATCATTCCATTAATGCAAGCTGTACCGAAGAAGAGTCTTCTTTAGAGTATGCTGTTGCTATAACTCTTATCATGCGCTAGCCTTTACTTTATACTTATTAAAAATGTATAAATCGTACTTAAGAAACTACATTTAAACCCATCAGTTATCAGAGGGAATGTTTGTTTGAATGATTGTGAAATTAAATGTTTTAGCTTGTGAAATGCCGAGTAAAAAAATATTTATTCATTTTGTAGGCGGCTATACAGCTTTGAAAAACTGCATTGCTTTGCAGTCAGTTATCTAAGATTAGATATGTACTGTCACATCATTATTAATTACCATTTTATTCAGTGTACTATGAAATGCTAGGCTGATGTTCAATATCTTAGTAGTACTTCAGTCATAAACCATTTTGATTCAAGAAATATTACACTATGAATATAAAAGATTAGTTCAAATCATCTACATTTGCTTGACTTTTCAACAGATTTGGAGATTATCTTTAATAATACACCATCAATCAATGTAATCCTTTAATATTACTTCACAATTTGTCTACAGCAAATTTATATGGATATAATTTCCGCAAAAGTAATGCCTAATCACTCACAGCAGCATCAAAGGTAGCTTCTGTCAAATAACTGGAAGCATTTCTGATTTTACTGTTCCATCATTTCCTAACTAAGGGCTGTTTTATATTTCTGCATTATACCTGTAAAAATGGATCTGCGTAGTTGTGAACTTGTGCGGGATGTGCGAAGGTTGCAGACCCCGTCCGGGTAAATAAAATACCTCCCCAAGAATTAAAAAGCATGCAGTTTGCAACCAGTACCCGCATACGCCACACAGATGATGATTGGTTGACTGGTGATGTGAGGTGGGATTTCCACCGGAGGTCACTCGTATGGTTCACTTCCTGTTGCGAATTTTAAACAACAGACATGGAGCGGTTCGATGAGAGGCAAGCCGAAGAGGTTCATTATTCTGATACCGGCACCTCCACGATTCGTCAAGCAAAGAATTTATGGACATAAATGTTTAAGGGTTTTATGGGCTTTGTTCGTCACATCGCCATCTAATGGCCAGAAATCTAATTACATGGCCTGCGCAACCTCTGCAACATGCTGCACAGGTATAAATGCTCTGCCCGTTCGCAAGTGTTGCACATAACGCAAATCATGAACTACGCGGACTACGCAGAAGTATTTAAAGCTTAAAGCTGTTTTCCAAGTTGTGCGTCTTGCTATTACAAGTGTGCAGGTTCATGCCCTCAGCACTAGCAGTTTTCAGTCTAGAGATGCGGGGTGCTTTGATGTTTATGCCTCCTCTTCCTGACATGTTATGCCATCCCAATTGCCCCATGGATGTTTTCCACATCTTCTGTTGATCACATTTAAAATCCAGATAAATCTTATATTAAATCTCTGGCCCCGGCCCTACTAACCTACTTGGTAATAATGTCATGATACTTGACATTTTTTTCTTTTACGCTCATCCTTTCCGCAGGCTCTGTCTGAATTATTAAATGCACGAGAGAGAAAACAGAGAAACAGGCTTCTCAGATAGCTTTCTCAAAACAGAAAACTCCGCGCCAAGCCAATCCTGTCTGCGACTGTCGCACGCTGAGAGAGGGGAAAAAAACTGTAAGAAAAATATTTATTATATAGTGTCCTGATTTTGATAATGAGTTATCCCACCCGCTAGGGAATATATGGATGCCATTGGGTGGCGCTGACGAGGGGGTGTTGTACGAAGTAAAGAGAGCCTTGTTTGGAATGAAAAAAGAACAGCAAAAAGAGAGAGAAATAATCAGCAAAGATATCCAAAATAGTTACTGGCAAACAAACATTGCGGGAGGCGAATAGTGAGCATGTTGAATGAGAACAAAGTTTGCATTCGACAACAACAACCTACAGGCTCTGTATAATGCGTGGAATCAAAATCTAATGTGTTGTATGTTTGACTGCATGCTATGATTCTTCAGCTGTTTCATCTGCATTAGAGAAGCAACAAAGAGATATTTCCCTTATAGAGCTCAGCATAGGAACGAATATAACAACGATTTCAAGACCAAAGGGTTTAGTCATGCATCTAGTGCCGACTGAACATTGGATGCCTCCTCTGGATATGTGGTACCCATTTTCATTTAGAGTCACAGGCTTTGTAAGGCTTTCATCGATAATAAGAGTGCGCGTGCCTGAGATCAACACAGATATGTATGAAAAAGGCAGTTTAGCACTCCGCTGTGTGGGGTTTGTTTAATATCTGGAGAAATACATACAAAAGAGCTTGCGGTGTTGACTAGCCAAAGTGTCATAGAAACCTTGAAAAGGTAATGAGTTCTAATTATACATTACCGCACAGAGCCACTGCAAGGAACATCATTTTGTTGGACGCAACATGCATTTACAAACGAGGTTTTTCAGGACCTTGACTATGTGTGCACTTGGTATGTCTAACTGAACGACGACCGCAAAGCACACTTTTAATTATTATTTGCTTTGCTGGAAAGCTTGAAATCAATTTCAAGGTCCAATGCCATGTACATGTTAAACGGTATTTGTAAAATAATCTACTGATGCTTCTCCAGACAGAAGCCCTTGTAAATTTGAATGTTCTGTATGGCTATAGTGGTGTGAATATTAACAGCTGGGGAAACAGATTTTTCGAAAAGTGCGAAGCTTACCGCCTGAATAAATAAATGGGGGTTCATCCAAAAAGGGACGAGGAACTCCCAAAACTGGATAAGGCACAGTTTCATTTAATAATGAACACAGTTAGCACTAGCGTTAAAACAAGTGGCCGAAGTGAGCCTAAAAACAGTAGTGAATTGAAACGGAAAACAAGGGCATTATACCAGAGGATGCTTCTAGTGCAGCCATTTTAATCTGTCTGGATGCAATACTTAAGAGCCTTACTTATCTAGACTAGCATAAACAAATTATCTTCGGTATTGTTGGACTTTTGAAAGGAAACGTTCCCCTGCATATTGGCTTCACCCTTGCACGTCAATGGGCCTGAGAGTTTTCACAGGTTAGTAAGCACTTAGCATGTTGAATGACTGTGTGCAGTGCCAATCCTTTCAGAGCTTTGGAAACAAATGGAATTGTGAATAAATTGCTAGATTTTTTCAGGCTTAATGCACCTCCTTCTTTCACATCACCTTCCAGTCTGCACAAACTTCAGGCAGGCTGTAGATTTGACACGGAGAGGCCCAACCAGACTGTACTGCAGTGTCCTGATATTTCCTCAGCATGTGGCAGGGAAAGCAATGATCTCATTTTTACAGTTCAATCTCGACTGTGAGGTTGGTTTACGGGGGAAAGAGACTCCTTGCTGAGGTTTGTAATAAGTTACATTTGAATCTGTGATTACTCCCATATTTCTGATCACAGGTAACAAGCAATGTCACATTGTATTGACAATGTCACAATGTAACAATGTCTAACAGCCCAAAGTTATAGATTTCTCTCTGGTACCAGGCACCAATTAGCACCACATCTTTCTTATCTGTGTTAAATTGTTTTTATATCAAGAAGACATTCAATTTGAAACTTGTTGGCAGTGTAATCTCCGGGTTTCCCGTTTCCAAGATACGAGCAGCTCGGAAGCAGCTGTGAAATTCTTAAATTCATGACGTGTTCATGCCATCTCTGATATTTCCAATGATTCGATTTATTAAGAATCTTAATCAGTTAAAAATGGTTCTGAGAAACACTGCGTCCAATACATCTTCCTCTAAAAAGGTTTTGCTTTTAAGCTATGTTCAGACAGGCTGGATATGTCCCTGAGACCTATTTATGATTGTCAGAACATCACTGAAAAAACATCCTTTAAAAAAAAAAAAAAAAAACATTAAAAAGAAGTTTTGAACAAAACCTTGGCTCAAGATTAGCAAATGTGATTTTGTGGGCATGACAGCCTCTGTGTTCTTGTTTGACAATGAACTAGCATTTGCAAACATTAGCCAACTTGAATAAAGGAGAGCAATTGTATCTTAGACCCAAACCACACAAATATTTGTTGGAAATTGTTGAGGAAGACACATTCAGTTTTCAATCTCTTGCTTTGCAATTAAACAGACTCCCGAATTATCAGCTGCAGAGTTAATAACCCTTGAACCAAATTTGTTCTCTTCGATAAGTGATCCGATAAGTGCATCTTAATTAATGCTGGTGCGATGACACAAACGCAATTTGAAAGAAACTCAACAAACAAGCGCTGCTTTGCTTTTAATTTTATTTTCTCTTTTTCATCAAAATCGACAGTAACAGTAAAATTCCTCATTTTTCCACTCTGAAGCTCCCCGAGATCCCATAGAGCAGCCTCCAGACATCTCTGTGGAAATCTGTGCTTTAATCCAGTGGTGGCCTGCTCTGGTATCCATCCCAAGCCTTGGAATAGGGAAGCGCAGGAACCAGTCCAGGCCCCAGGGCCACATTATCCAACATCCCCCAGGGTATATATTACATATAGTGAGCATATCCCCATGTCAGCCTTCAACACAACACCCCACAGAATGTCATTCAGTACCACTGCACCCCTTGCTATTCTCTCCCCTACAAATCAGCCCGACACACTCATCTTCCATACACTGATCCCTACTGTACTCCATTGTGCTTCGCTCTCTTTCCCCAACAACAATGCCCTTTGATGTGTTCTGAGCATTCCGGCACAAAATGGCTGACTTGCATCCCACTTAGGTGGGCGCTACACATTGGCGGTGGTTGAGATGAGTTTCCCTTGCTGTACACTGCTTTGAGATCACAAAATGGTAAGCGTCATATAAATGCAATTCCATTATTATTTTTGTTTTGTTATTTATCAGCAACATCACCATCCACTTTTCCCATCCCCTGCTGTACCCCCCCCCCCCCCCCTCTCTCTCTCTCTCTCTCTCTCTCTCGCTCTTTCATCAACACTGCCTTAGGGGAGACTGGTGCAGTTTAGCATATTAGACAGCGTTCATTTCCTCTGCATTAATTATGATGCTGGGGTGTTATTCCCACTGACGCTAACGCTAACAGCACATACCTCCGTGCGCTTTTCCACCGGTGCCGGGTGGCCATCGGTGTCTGAATAATGACACCAACCACACAAGTCAGTCTTTAACCTTTGCGTGAGAACCAGAGCAATGCCCCACTTCAGGGTTAGAGGAAATCAAAGGAATTAGTGAGGCAAAAACAACAATATCCACACGATTAGAGCAGGCTTCCTCAAAAGAGGATTTAAAGCTTAACTTTTTAAGATTTACAAGACTTATGTTGAGGACAGAGTAATTGAATAAGGCATTTGCATGAGGATTACTGCATGAGTTATAATTTATTTTATTTAATACATCAGAAAGATATTTCTATCTTGTGAAACAGAAATACACAACCTATGTTTACATGCTGCGATTGTTAGGGGGCAAACATCTGGAAGGTGAGGGTAGAGAGGATTTTCGCATCTGTATCTAGCCACGGGCCGGAGTGAAACATAAAAAAAGACGTAAAGAAAATACGCTCATTTCAATACGCTTTCTCACAGAGGACTGGAGTATTTGAATGCAGGAGACAAAATTATTCAGCAGGATCTTGTTTATTTCTCAATCTACCTCCCACCTTGTGTGCTAGCCCACACACAGAGGCATACCGCTGCTTTTCCGATGCTCGTGAATCCTTATTTATAGCCTTTGAGAAGTGGAGTCCAGAGGAAATGCTTCTGGAATGTTCCCTAAATCCCATCGCCTCTGCAGAAGTTAATAAGGGAGGCGAGCTTCCGTCAGCTGACATATTCTACAAGGCTGTATTATTACTGCTAACGGTGTTATCGCTGGTTGTTGTCAATGTTGGTACCGGTGTTGATGTTGCAGGCCTTTTCTGGGGTTTTGCTGTTGTTTTGCTTAGTGTTGGGGCTGGGGCTTGATGATGCTAGTGTTAAATTAGGTATTCATGTCGATGTTGATATCATTGCTGTTTTTGTCAGAGGTTGTTGTTGTTGCTGGTGTTAGTAACAACAACCTCTGACAAGACAGCAATGATATCAACATCAACATGAATACCTAATCCAACACTAGCATCATGAACACCAGCCTGCAACATCAACACCGGTACCAACATTGACAACAACCACTGATAACACCGTTAAAAGTGGTTGTTGTTGTTGTTGTTGTTGCTGGTGTTAGTGACAACGTTGAGGTTGATGCTTTTGTCAGTGGTTTTTGCCTTGCAGTGACATGGGGTTACAAAAAAATAAAACAAAAATGGCCATTAAACAGAAGAGAATACATTAATACAAAGGGCAAGAAATGTGGCGCCGTTCAGAAACAAGCCAAGGAATAATAATTTAACGTGGGAAATCATGGGTCATGAGAGGAGAAATAGAGGTTATTGAAATAAAACAAGAAACAAGTAAAGCAGAATTATTATGCAGTTTAGGAAAGTCAGACTTGTTATTTAAAAGAGGTGTATAAATATTATATAAATTATATAAATGTGTAAATGTTTTTTTTTTATATATTGAAATGCTGAAACAAATCCTTCTGATTCATTAAAAGTGAAGATGTACACAAGTAAAGTCAATATTTATAGGAAGTGGGGACCAATCAGCCATGGGAGCATCCAAGCAGATCATGTCTCAGTGGCAATAGGCCCACTGCACCTTCTCAACCTTCCACAGGACTAATGACCCAAGGCATCAGTGACCCATAGGAGTAATGATCCATTCCCAATCAAACCTGGTAAAGTCCAAAGTGTTTGCTACATGACTCCTATAAAAAGGACCAGTGGTGAGAGAAGTACTACTTAGAAGCTCTGAGCTGAGACATGAAAATACACGTTCATTGACAGGTGTGGCCGATGATAAAACAATCACTGACGCGGCTGACATTATCAGCGTGACAGGTTCACGCTGGTTATTCTCTTACAAGTGACCAGGTCACGTTGGTGAGAGCTTACGGCTTAATGCCGCCAATCGGTTTATTCGGACGCGGTGTGTGGTTCATCCACCTTGATTGGTTTGCGTGTTGTTACCAGGGTAGATATACACAGGCCTTCACCAACTTTCACTTAAACACAGCGGCTTACTTCCAGGTCATTTCAAAGGACAGGAAGGTACAGAAAACAGAATGCTAAATTTTAAGAGAAGACCATGTTGCATTCTCAAAGGCAGAACTAATTTTATCCATTGAGCTTGTCGTAGAAATAAGCTAATTGGGCCACTTTAAAAATATGCACATTTTCCCATTAGGTTTTTAAATATTATTTTATTTATTTTTACCAACTTTATTTAATTATTTTCCACATAATATAAAACAAATTGCAACCGTAGGGCTGCAATTTGGGCGGCACGGTGGTGCAGTGGTTAGCACCGTCGCCTCACAGCAAGAAGTTTGAATCCCGGCCGAGGACCTTTCTGTGTGGAGTTTGCATGTTCTCCCTGTGTCTGCGTGGGTTTCCTCCGGGTACTCCGGTTTCCTCCCACAGTCCAAAGACATGCAGGTTAGGCTAATTGGACACTCAAAAAAAAAAAAAAAAAATCTGTGAAAATTTCTTGCTGTTGCTACTATCTATTTCTGCAAGAAGGTACCAGGTTTGAATCCCATCTGATGGCCTTTCTGTGTGGAGTTTGCATGTTCTCTGTGTCCGTGTTGGTTTCCTCCGGGTACCCCCACAGTCCAAAGACATGCAGGTTAGGCTAATTGAACTGTCTAAATTGCCTGTAGGTATGAGTTGGTGAGTGAATGGTATGTGTGCCCTGCGGTGAATTGGCGACCAGGGAGTATCCCTGCCTCTTGCCCAATGCATGCTAGGATATGCTCCAGCACCCCTCAACCCCCATTGCCCCCCCCCCCCCCCCCCTTTGGCCCTGACCAGGAATATGCGGGTTAGATGGATGGATGGATGGATGGATGGATGGATGGATGGATGGACTATCTATTTCTTATTTTCTTTATTTATGCAGCTGTCGACTGAGGGACCACAGCAACACAAGAATGTCTGCCAGTAAATGGGGCTAAGCATTTATTTTCCAAGAGCTTGAAGTATAATTAAAACAAAGTAATATACTAAATTCTGCCTGTGGCGAATGCTGACGGATGTTTTCACCGTACCGCAGTCAACTGGGAACTCGTTTACGAAATACGCAGGAAATGGCTCGAGTTCTCTCGATCAGCAATTCAGAAAGACAATGGCGAAAACACGTTTGCCCCCCCACCTTGCATTCAGCCTCATGTGTACACACCGGTTGCAAGTAACAGGCTGAGCTAATTCAGTAGCCGGGAAATGTCTCTTTGCTCTACCCCCCCCCCCACCTTCCTTTCCTGTCCTCTGTACCTTGTTTGCTACTATCTCCCAGCCTTTCTTCTCATTGCTACTACGCCCCCATTCTACACTACTCTCCGTTTCATATTCGACAGCAGTACACCTTCCCGCAATTGTTTACAAGCATGCAGAATAGCAGTGGCAATGAGAGGGGTCAGTGGAGCATTGTACGGGTGTAGCACACAACTTCAATAGGAGTTCTTCTTTCACTTCCACAGAACAGGGCTGCTTTTGTACAATGCCGTGCTCTGAAATCGCAAACTTCTGGACGGGAATCCAATAAGCAGCAGCTGGAGAGTTCCTCTGGACAGAAAAAACATAATTTGAAAAGCCGTAACACAATATATAAGGGGTCTCAGCTGTGGACCAAAGGCAGATTTAGACGCATCACCGGATCAAAAAAAAAGTCAGTTTTTTCTGAAAACTGATTCTGAAACTAACTTGCAGACATGTCATATATGACGTGTCACAGTCTTTTAAAAGCTCTGTTTCAAATGGAACCTCTCTGAAATGAACAATTTCAACAAGTTCGTTGGCCTGAATCGCCAGGGGAACATAGCAGCGCTGTGTTTGGGTATGAGGGTGTAGTCAGATGATGTGTCGCTCTCCTCGTACAATCTTTTTCACCCTTAGTCATCCAAAGAATATAAACAACCAGTTGGCGGTACATCATTTCTAATACAATTCCAAAATATACTGTATATTTGTGGCAATTTATGTCTTGCTTATACTGAAATCCATACTTTTTGTTACATATAATCAATTTATAGATCTGCATATTCTACTGAAGCAATTTAGATTAAGCACTTTGCTTCAGGGCACAATGCTTTAAGTCTTGTGTTGTTAAAACAGGTTTTAACTCCCAGGTGAAAAAAGATTATACTTGAAATATACTTTTTCAAAGTATACTTTTAGTAGTTTTTGTACTAATTATGTACTTTGTGCTAAATTGGCAGCTAAGTGCACTAAAGTTGTTCAAAAGTAGAACTTAAGTCGTACTTAAATGTACTTCAATTGCAGTGTGTATGTTAAAATGGGACTATTTTTAGTGTACTTAAGTATATTTAAGTGCACTAACAAAAAGTATGATTTGTTGGTATCTTAAATACCCTTGCAGTACAATTTCATTATGTCACCAGTGCATTTGAAACAAACTTTAAAAATATTACGGTGTGTTTGAGACTACACTTGAAGTACACTTTTTAAAAATTTTAACATACTTCAAATTAAGTACAAAAAGGAAAAGTATACTTGTAATAACCTTTGTATACTTAAATGATATTTTTATTACACTAAAGTATATTACTTTTTCACCTGGGAGCTGACTGTAGTGTGTGTACTGGTGCTCAAGGAAGTGGACATACGACCAGTAAGTTGTAATTTTTCATCCTACATAGCGTATGCCCTTTATGAGAACGATAATTTATTGGGAATTTTTTTTATACATAATTACTTTTGTTAGCCTGTATCTATGCCATTTGAGACACCATTACCACACTCTATAACTAAAATTAATGTGGAGAAGCAGCACATTAACATGATATATTCGACTTCAGTCTTGCATAATCAAGGCAGGAGCTATCAATTGTGAAGAACAAGACAGGCTATGTGTGTATAAAAGCAAGCTGTTTGTTTGCGTCTCCGAATATTTCTAATGACACTATGAAAAATGACCTCTCAAAATATGAAAGCCTAGAGTTTTAATCCGGGGCATGTAATAGCCATATTTTTGTTTACGACAACAATATCCATTTCAAAGTTTGGGTTTGATCGAAATGCCTGTCAAAATACAGCAACACTATTGTTGATAGGACAGCTGATATTTGATGGAAGATATGAGTCACAACATGTGTCCAAATAATTCAACCTGTCAGTATGAAATAGCGAGTGTGCGGTCAGTGAGATTAAATCTATCTGGGTTTAAACAAGAGCGTTGACGAAGAGAACATGTGGAAAACCTAGCTAAGCATTTTCCCTACTTTTTTAGGTCTTTTCAGCAGACAGGACAGTGGAGAGAGACAGGAAGACTGGAAGCAAGAGAGAGGGAAAGACATGCGACAAAGGTTCCACGGCCAAGATTCGAACCACCGATGCCGCGGCTCGCAGTGAGCGTGCGGACGGTCCTCTACAGGCTACGCAGCCGAGACACCCCTGGCCAAACATTTCTACATGTGAAACATCATTTCACCCCCACCACCCTGCATCTTATTATTCCTTGTGTTTTGAAATGCACAATTTCAACTGGAACCCTCAACCACCACAACATACCCCACGAATATGGGAGGGCACAGACTAGCGTGCGCGTCCATCAAAGTTTGTTCTCCCACCCGCCACATCCTTTCACCCTGCAGTTCCTCCAGCTATGATGTACAGGCTCGCAAGTACACAACATGGCGGGAGTTAGCCTAGCCTACCATCTGAAACACTCCCTACCGCAGTAATACTGTAGCATATAACATATAACTTTGAGATAAAACCTTGCATGGTGATGACCCCTCCTACCTTTTGACCTTCTGTCTGCCCTGGAATCGCCCCGCTCACTGTGGTCCAACAGCCGGAGCCTCTTGGCAGTGCCCAGGACTGGGCTCCGTATCGTGGGTGATCAAGCTTTCTGCTCCAATGCACTGCGCCTGAGTAATGGTCTGCTCGATCAGCTACGTCTGGTTCAGTTCGTCTCTGCTTTCAAAACCGAGATTGAAACCCATTTCTATCATTGTGCCGAACTTAGTCGATTCACTGCTAGATACAGGTTGCTCTGTGACTTTTATTTTAATGCACTGTTTTGTATTTTGATTGTTTAATCTTTGCCTTTTGTAAAGCACTTTGTCTCTTTATGATGAAACATGCTTTATAAATAAAATGTATTATTACTATTATTATTAGTACATAATGGGCCCAATTTACTAAGACCTTTACCACATTTAGCACCAAAACAATTTAGCACACGCAAAACCAATAACATGACATTGGTCATGAAATTTGTTTTGCACCAATCATTGGTCATGTTGTTGGTTTTGCGTGTGCTAAATGGTTTCGCACCCGCTAAATGTCTTAGTAGATCAGGCCCAATGTGTGCTAACCTTGTGACTCCCAATGAGAGATGACACAGATGCACTCAGGATTTGCTTCCAGAGCATGGCGTATATGGTAGAAAACAAAACCAGCAGTGCTTCTGGCCTTGAGGGCCCGGTTTGACTATCCCTGCTATAAGCTAAGATTGTGGCTGATGTGATGGACCAATGTAATGACACAACATGCATGCCTCAGAGAGGCAACATATTTGACACGCCACTGATGTTGTAAATTAAGTGAAAACATGCTCAAAAAGAAGCCGTATCATAGTAACCTGAACCTCTTACTTACTTTTAATATCTATTTAATATATATTTTATTTTTTATCAGCCAAACTCCGATAAAGAGCGACAAAGACACTTGACTAGCCCTCTTGACTCATGCGCTCTGCTTAAAACAAAGTAAAAAGTTAAAATATTTTGTTGCGCGCGTAAAACGTGTTGCATTTTCCCTCCGTAGTGGGCGTCTGTGCTCTATTTCCTCCACGAACGCGGAAATCTCGTTGCAGTTCGCAAAAGAGGGAGGCATCAGCATCGACCAATATAGCCGGATAAATATTGTTTATCAATATGAGCTCCAGAATTTCCATGTCACGCACGCCTAATAAATTCAGTACATATTTCACACAATGAGAGGGGACACTGATGCAGTCAGGATTTGCTTCCAGACCATGGTGTATATGTTTTTGTGCATTAACTACACATGCCACCAGACAGCCCCATCAGCGCTGTCTATAATCTGTTTGTTCACTAAAACTTTAATAAAAAACTATTTTTTTGGCTCATGCTGCTCTCTAATAAAAAAGAGATGACTGACTTTGATCTTTAAGAAAACATAGTTCCTGCAGCTATTTGGAATCACAGACACAGAAGGCAGCACCGAGCATAGACATAAAATGCATCCCTTAAGGAGGTCTGGGCCTTTCTAATGATAATGAACCGTGATAAACAGGCAAGAATAACAAAGCTCTTAAGAAAATTATTAAAGTCAAATGGGACGACCAACTGAGACATGATTTATAGAAAACTACTCGTCATATTTTTATGTCGTATCATTATCTGTCAATAATGGCTTACAAAATAATTTATCCCTATAAACCAGGCATACTCAAATCATTCATCCCTATAAACCAGGCATACTCAAATCCTTCATCCCTATAAACCAGGCATACTCAAATCCTTCATCCCTATAAACCAGGCATACTCAAATCATTCATCCCTATAAACCAGGCATACTCAAATCATTCATCCCTATAAACCAGGCATACTCAAATCATTCATCCCTATAAACCAGGCATACTCAAATCATTCATCCCTATAAACCAGGCATACTCAAATCCTTCATCCCTATAAATCAGGCATACTCAAATCATTCATCCCTATAAACCAGGCATACTCAAATCATTCATCCCTATAAACCAGGCATACTCAAATCATTCATCCCTATAAACCAGGCATACTCAAATCATTTATCCCTATACACCAGGCATACTCAAATCATTCATCCCTATAAACCAGGCATACTCAAATCATTCATCCCTATAAACCAGGCATACTCAAATCATTCATCCCTATAAACCAGGCATACTCAAATCATTTATCCCTATAAACCAGGCATACTCAAATCATTCATCCCTATAAACCAGGCATACTCAAATCATTCATCCCTATAAACCAGGCATACTCAAATCATTCATCCCTATAAACCAGGCATACTCAAATCATTCATCCCTATAAACCAGGCATACTCAAATCATTCATCCCCTCTAATTAGGACTGATTTTAACTTGGGACACCAGGTGAGTTAAATCTCTGGCAAATTGGTGTCATTAATCGATCAATTAACTATCAGGTAGAAAACAAAACCAGCAGTACTTTTGGCCTTGAGGGCCCGGTTTGACTGTCCCTGCTATAAGCTAAGATTGTGGCTGATGTAATGACACAACATGCATGCCTCAAAGAGGCAACGTATTTGACACGCCACTGATGTTGTAAATTAAGTGAAAACATGCTCAAAAAGAAGCCGTATCATAGTAATCTGAACCTCTTATTTACTTTTAATATCTATTACCCTTTGTAACTAATCTGACACATTGGTGTTGCAATTGCTACTAGTGTGAAAGTGATACTGCAGTCAAAAACCGACTTTTCCCATTGAAAACCGATGTTTTGGGTTAGATTATGATCAAACACAACTGTTTATGTCCGAAAATCTCATGTTTAGTCAAAATGTTTTTTTCTGAGTTTTTGTGTAGGCTTACCAATACACTGGTTTCCGGGGATTTGTGTCACGAGATCCTTAACATTAAAATGGCTGCAGTTGAGGTAGTCCTAGGGTGGTTCGGCTGGGCACGTGGTATAAAAGCAGAGACTGACGGGGTTTTTTTTCCTCTTTGAGACTGAGACCCTTTTACTGCTAACTAGCTAGTTCAAGTTCAAATGCAAATTGCTTTGTATTACTGCTAACATTAATATTACGACTTATATCGAGCTACATCGAGAGTTATTCATCTACAACGTCTTACTATTTGGTATCTTTAGCTAACTTGTCTGCATTATGCCAAGGAGACAGATGTATCGTTTCTCTGTGCAACGCCACCGGCTCTGTTAGCTTTCATAATCTGCCGAGAGACCCAGCGCTACCAACGGCCAGAACGTAAGCAAGGCACAGAACTCTCCGAAGCCAGTGGCTTCAAGCTATCGGTGTAGAGCACGCGGACTTGCCGAAGAAATAAATAAATACCTGTGTATTTACATAATACCTACATTGTAATCTGTGGATTGTATACTGTATTTACATGTGCATTTTGTAATCATTACATTAGCTAAGTAAAACAGCTTAGTACAATATACCTATACATGAGTTACATTGTTCTTGTGATATTATTGTGTAATCGCACATGTATTGGCCACTATTATACAGTTGGGCCAAGCATGCCCGACTACAGCACAGCAGTATTAGACAAATCAAGAATAGCTTCATAACTACGCTGACATAACGTTACCTCAGTAACCTCACAGCAACACAAGTTATCTGGAGGGGACAGGTTAGAGCAGTGGCCACAAGCACACCTGTTGGGACATTAGTTTTTTTCTGTTTACATGCAAGTTATCTGTACAAGCTACAACAAAAATGCTTTTGCAAATGGCTGACATTACTGATAGGTAATAGCTAATGTGGGGTTGATTGTGTGAGCTATCTTAGCTATCTTTTATGAATACGTAACGTTAGCTAATAAACGATAAATTTGATGTATAATAAATTGTTGATTGATGTAAATTGATGTAGCCCTAGCAAAACCGAGACGCTATTACATAGAAACTAGGATACGATTACAGCACAAGGTGAGAGACAAAAGTAGACAAAATATATAGACAAGGACAAAGGCATGGACAGAGTGAGAGTAGCAAGAGGCATGTGCAGCACAGTCTAGGAGAGTAGGCGAGGGATGGGGGACTTGGGAGTAACGTACGGCCAGGGTGAAAAGGTGGGTCTTGAGACGGACTGGAAGATGGTGAGTTGGTCAGTAACTTGGACAGAATGTATCGATAAGTTAGGTAATGCAAGGCAGTCAATTGTGTGTGAGTTTAGCCCCGTTTGGTCCAGAGAGAACTGGTAACTTAGCTAGCTAGCTAGTTATCTTAGCTATCATTTATGAATAATGTTAGCTAATAAATGATAACAATTCTCTCCGGACCAAGTGGAGCTATGAGGGCGCTACAACCAGCCATGTTCAATATACTAACGTTACTGTGTGACTGGGTTTTGCTGTGTATTTGAATGTATTCAATAGTAACATTACTTTAGGCAGACAAACAAGCTAACTTAGCTAGGTAACGTTAGCTTTACCATTCGTTTACATCCCCGGTCCTCTCCTCACGAAGACGTTGCTCAACCAATACAGCCGGGGCGGCGGCTGCTGCTGCCAGTGGCTCGAGCAACATATTTACGAGGAGAGTCTTCCACCACGAAGGAATCCTCTTCCTCCACTTAAAACTCCTCCACCTCAAAACTCCCTGCTGTACTGCTGTCACTCTTGTTGCTTGCCATTTTGTTGTTTGTTTAGTAGTGAAAAGAGAGCAGGAAGGGGGCTGAGTCAGTTCACCAAGACACACCCTTTCACTCCTTGACCGTATGAATATTCATAATATGACTACATGGCATCATCGTCATATGACCACACCTACTCACGAGTTCCAGTTCAAATTGAAGCGGTAAAAAAGGCCTTAGAAAAGGCTCTGCAGTATCTCTTTGAGTAATAAATAATAAATCTTGAATCCCTAGCCGTTAGAACACAGTTCTAACGGCTGGTGTTGATGTTTCTGTATTAAAAATTGTTCATTCAGTACAGGTGTTCTAAAAGAGCTCTGTATGTACTACCTATTGAGCCGCAACAGTATTTGTAGACTTAAGGGTCATACTACTGCAAGCTATCTTAAAGGTGCACTATGCATGATTTTTAGCCTTGCAGTGGTCGTGCATTTTAACAATCAAATAAATGTCCTCCTCTGTCCTAAACCCCGCCCACTCACCTCTGTTGAAGGCAATAAATACGCTTAATATCTATTTTATTTTTATCAGCCAAATTCCAATAAAGTGTGATAAAGAGACTTGAGTAGCCTTCTTGACTCATGCGCTCTGCTTAAAATAAAGTAATAAAATTTAAATATTTTGTTGCGCAAAGACTACTGCTCTATTTCCTCCATGAACGTGGACACCTCGTTGCAGGAGGTATGGGCATCGACCAATTTGGCCGGACAAATATTGTTTATTAATATGAGCTCCAGAATTTCCATGTCACGCAGGCCTAACAAATTCAGTTCAGTAGCTGTACCCCTGATGAAAGTACACCCAACAGGCAGCGGCGCGTGAACAACATCTGCTCGTTTGACGGAACAGTAGCACTTAGAATCTGCATTCCACTTCTATTATGCTTTTTAGAGCACCTCATCCTTTTTTCTGAATTCAGAGAGATGATCCTTAGTTATAATACAACCGGCTCTTGGAACATGTTGCAAAAACAACTAAAGATTGATCGTCCTGTTACTTTGGCACAATTCAAGGGTTGGGTTCAAAACACTCTTAAGGCCCGTCCACACCAAGAATGATAACTATAACGATAACTATAAATATATCGTTTTAAAAATCGTTCCAACTCAAGTGGATGGCGGAGTCCACACCACAACCATAACGACAACGACAGTGACGAATGATATCGTTGGGATCACTTTCACAGAGCGATTTGATGAACGATAGAAACACTGACAGCCAATCAAAATATCCATCAGAATGTACAAGCTGCCGACACAGCTAGAGTGCGCAAGCGTGTGCGTGCGTGGGGCCACTATTTACAGAACATTATCGTTCATCGGTGTGGATGCTCACATCGTTATGGTTATAGTTATCGTTATTGGTGTGGACGGGCCTTTAGTGGGGTATGTACATGTTCCTGACAGCCAAATGGCATGATCTTAAGTCTGATTTTTTTTTTCTTTGTATTTTATCTGTTGTCTTCTGAGTTTATACTAAAGCACTTGCTCTTGCCTCTTGGCCAGGACAGCCTTGCAAAAGGGATATTAATCTCAATGGGACTTTCCTGTTAAAATAACTGCAAAATAACGAAACCTGTATGATGAAATATGTAATAATAATAATAATGTTCTCTAACCACTATCCCACACTGCCTCCTTTGCATGCCTCCCTTTAAAATCAGGTGCCACATACCTGATATTATATAGCTACCTACGAGCACACAGGCATGCACGCACGCACCTGTGCCACGTCTGGAGACGTGCGTCTGGCCACATACACACGCGGGGCCCATGAAGTGCACTGCTCTGGAGACATTCTGTGGGTAGGAGCTTTTGGGACACTGTGCGATGGCTTCGGCCTCACGTCATCCTCGAGGTGACGGCCGGAGGGACCATATGTTCCTCGCCGTTTTCCAAGCAGGCCTCTGCCAAGTAACGCAACCCATCTGGTCCGCTACCGTAGCGTTCGCAGGAAGCATGATATTACAGTTTCCCTGTGTATTTAATTGCTATCGCACCTGTCATTATGGTGGCATTGTAAAAGCGGAGCGGGTGCCATTATTCAAATATGTGCCCTTTGAAGTCATATATTCAGTTGAATATCCTATGCTAATGTTTAATCCGCTGTAGTGAGCCTAATGCATTCAAATCCACGCCGATCACCACTACACTGTGTGTCGTTTATAGTCTGCACACTGCACTCACATCACTCTCTCAGGGTCAATGAAAACTTTTATTGTTTTACCCCCCCCCCCCCCCGTGCCACAAATATCCAATAGGGGCAGGCCCTATTGGTATGCAGCTCAGCGCTTTAGACTGTAGTCGCCTTTACTCAGCGCGTGCATGTCCACAGCACGCCACGCAGACGCGCACGCCTCAAAGAAGCCACCGGAAACCTCACCGTCTCACACAAACACACAGATATACGTATGCAGCTGCGCCCACAGGCGCGCAAACACACTTGTGCGCGCATACAGGTTCCTGTTTCTGTGACGCGCATACAAACACAAGGAAAAAAATGTTTTCTCTCAAACACGGACATACGCGCGCGCCCACAAAGGCACAGATGCCCAAGCATGCACACACAGCATGAACAAATGCGCAGTCATACTTCTACCTGCTATTTCCAACACAAATACATACACACATACAGGCACAGAGACACGCAAATATATGTATGTTCACAGAAACATATACACATATAAACATAAACACAGACATACACTTGTACACAGATTTGTAGGAGGAAACACTTGCACACACACACATACACACACACACACACACACACATGCACAAGGGCGTCGTAGTGGGGGGAATAGTGGAACTGTCTACCTAGTGCCCCAAGGCAGGGAGGGGCCCTCAGAAGGCCTGGTCTAAAGAGTTTGCATTGGGAAGGGGCTCCACAGAGACTGCCTTTGCACGGGGCCCAGAATTTTGTGCTACGGCCCTGGACACACACACACACACACACACACATACACACACTTGTCAGTCCTTCTCTGTCACAGGCACCTGTTCTAGCTCTCTGTAGATGCACGGCATCGTTGCAGGTTTCACACCAGTGACCTGGGAGAATCTGAATTCCCCACTGTCACCGAAGACTGCAGTGGCGTCTGAATGTAAGCTTGAAAGCGCCATCATGCATATGATGCCTTGTCACTTTTAGCTCTATCGCCTTCACAAACAATGGACGCCTGAGCCGTTAGATCCCCTCCAACAAACTACAGACCAATAGATCTGTCAC
Source organism: Synaphobranchus kaupii (assembly GCA_029718625.1). Lineage (NCBI taxonomy): Eukaryota > Metazoa > Chordata > Actinopteri > Anguilliformes > Synaphobranchidae > Synaphobranchus > Synaphobranchus kaupii. The sequence continues at coordinate 52,296,049 of CM056376.1, read as the reverse complement.
AGTCCATGGACAACCCCACGAGTGGATTAAAATACATTTGAGTCCAGTTATGTATCCATGCAACAAAATGGCAAGGAGCCATCCTGACACACGAAAAATAGTGGTAGTAAACCCCTTGGAATGCATACTTTTATCAATACATGTGCTCAGGAGAAACTTCAGATATACAATTACCATTTCAGTACAAATGTCACAACGAGATGCAAATTATGCTTTATGAAACTACCCCTCAGACAAAAAAGATCTGTTTTGAAGACAGGTCTCTTGTTATCCTGCAGGGCAGCGTTCTAATCAGTTCACATAAGAAAACAATGAAAATACATTAATGTGAGGTCAGTGGTGTTGGAAATACAGTTGTTTATAATAAATAATATACTGGGACAAAACTTTGTGAAAAGGCATTATTGGAAAAACTAAATTGGAATGGAAGTACCAAGCACTTAATCAAATTCTGTTAACCCGGATTTTTAAACACTCCTAAAACGCTTAAAACGTTCGCATGAATCAGTTCACCTCGATTCCCTTTTCTGTAGAAGAGGTGCGGCTTTAAGTGGGACAGGCGGATAGGTATTTTTGGCTCTCATTATTTCCCTTTGCGTTAGTACTAAGCTGCGCGGGGAAGGGTGAATGTGTTGTATGAGGAATGGGCCAGGCAGCTCGGATAATACCAGGGACTTTGGGGCTTTCCACCAACATAAATCACAGTGACTTTCTGAATAGCCTCATAAAGCGCCATGCCATTGCAATTCAGTGCACGGCGCGCGGGCTCTTTCTTCAGCATGCAGATCATTAGGAGGCTCCTCAGCAATCAAGTAATGCGCGTGATGAAATGCTTCCACCAGTCACCGAGTGCGCAGAAAAGGCTGAAGCATCGCATTTAGGTTGATGTCACGATTTTTCCTTTCTTTTACAGCTACAAAGAGATTAGAAAGGGATTACTTCTAACATCGCCAAAGTGTTGCTTAAAATAGATCGCCCTCCCATATAAATCGGTAGGTATTTTTGTGCAACAATGTGACTCACGTATTGGAAAGAAACACAATTCTAATTGAACTGCATCAATTGTCATGCCAGTTTGATCACAGCATTTCACAAAACGAACACGGTCATTTGTATCTGGCTTTTCGCGCTTGGCTCGCAACAGTGTGTACAAATATGAATACAGATGAGTACGAAGTATTTTCTGGGCGGAAAAAAACCTTGCAAATGCAACCGCTTATGTAAGTGATCTCTCTGTTACAGCAATGAAAGCGACTGGCGGGGGAAATTAGGTATCGATTTAAAGAGGCTACCGAGAAAACAGGAAATTGTGAACAGAAGTTTTTTTTTTTAATGGAAATATATTTTAATACAGTTATGTTAATCTATAGGCTACTACATATAGTATATACATTAAACTAGGCCTACTGTTTGTTGTGATTAAAGTAAAGGACAAGTAAGTTTGATGTAAATGTAAATTTTAAGGGAATGCATTTTATTATTATTATTATTATTGTTATTGGTGATTTTGTCGTTTTCACAGTTGTCGTCAATGTCATTTTTTTATGAGGTATATTGATTATGCCATGTGTATATTAAAACCAACGGATGACGTATTCGTAACCCCTGAAGGGAGAACATGCATCTCCTTCCAAATCCTGACTGCGCACCCAGTCCAGAATGGAGATGTGTTTCGTAAACTTCCCACTGAGTATCAAAAATCCTGGTTTAGGGGTTATTTTACAGAATTGTTTCCACGCAGCGAATGAAGCTTCCTGGGGACATGTCAGTTAAGCTTAGCGTCCAACAGCCTTACCGAAAGGCGAAAGCACGAACGACCGAAATCACCGAATGCTGTGCGACCAGTAGGCTAAGACATAATATGCCCAAGTGAAATCGGACTCAATACAGTCAATTCTTCCAAATTTCGGTTCAGGTTAAATTAAACGATAGACCGACTTAGACATTGTAGTTATGGCAATATATCTACCATTACTTTTCCATGTCCTTTGTGTTTGTATGAGCATTACAATGTGCAAAAAACGAAAAAACACACAGGCTACCCGCTAGAATAATTTGCAACAAGTGTAGGGACGAGTCCGCACACAAGCGCACTGTTTGTGTACAGCTCCAACCGGGAATCATAGCTGCAACATGTAATTAGACACACCACATGAAACTAAAATTCTAAAAAAAAAAAAAAAAACACACACACACACACACACACACACAATCATGCATATAATGCATGTGAGGTAGATACGCGCCCACAGACTCGTGGAATAACGGGTATTGAGGCCCAGCTGATGTGTTAATGTATAGGGACATGCATTTTATCAAACATCCTTGTTTAATGTGAAGCTTCGTAAACACGTATACACATATCATCCCTCTTACGCTCTCCCATTTCAGGGAATCGAGTCGTACGCGTTGACCCATTTGGAACTCTCAGCTCTTTAACCGCGCCGCTGCTTCACGGCCACTCTGCGTCCATCCTGCCGGGAGGCAGCTGCCCGGCGCAGCCGCTCCGCACAACAAGCACGCGCACATGCACAGACACACAGTGTCAGGGAAATGACAAGAGAGAGAGAAAGAGAGTGCGACACTGGCACTGTGCTCTACTTGTGGCTTACGACTGCAGGATGAATTTTAAGATATTCTTCCCGAATAAAGGTCTCAAATGAAGTCACATCGTGTTCTTAGTTTCATCCCACCGGGTCTTCTGTTTTATATATATAAAAAATAAATCATAGCAAATTCACTTTATATGTTTGCTGGGTGAATTTCCACACCCGCAGCGTTCCTTCTCCATCCATAGAAAATCACGTACCCTAATACTCAGACCACCTGTTTTCACCGGCACGCGCATCACATAGGATATTTTAAAACAGAAAATACAAACCGATCAAACGGATATCAAACCGCAATCCAATCTGATAAATGAAGTCATTCAAAAAGTCAAGAAAAACATTGAACGTTTCTACCGAAACGGGTAGGCCCACAATTTAAATCTAAAAAATAATGCGTAAAGTAGGCTAATGCTATGCATCCGACCTATGCATGTGAAGTTCTCTATATTTTGACACATAGACTATATTACTGAGATTTTCAGAAGACATTTTGAACAGGCTCGAGCTATTGGTGAGGGGATGGGGGAATAGCTCGTCCCTGCGGTGTTTCCATACACCATAAGCCATTACAGGAGAAATTCCTTCCAGCCAATTTCATATGCAAATTGACTTTGCGATTTTTGCAATGTACATGAAATCTATAGAAGTGCATGCACTATATGTAAAAACCCACCGAAATAGTAACCGCCTGAAACTCGTTGCTGTCCTTGTGTCCGTTGAACCGTTTGTAGCCTATTGGTAAACTAAAATGTATACATTAAATACATTTAGCCGAACATGAACGCGCGTGAGCTTTAGCTCAAGCCAAAAAAACGTCCCAAGGAAACTCCTCTATTGACGTCTCTCGGAGAAAACATATACAACTTACCGATGTGTATAATGGAATCGGAGAGCACAGGATTCCACCTCAGACTCCAGGATATGGCCAGAAACAACACTGCCGGTATAACTTTCATCTCTCCCGCAGTTTAAGGCCGTTTTCCCCCTCGGAAATGTCGAAGCCAAGATGCGTGCGAGGTGATAGTTTTAAATCCCGAGCGGCTCTGAAGCTTGACAGTGGACGGAAACGCTCCAGGAAAGGGGCGTTCGGTCTTCTTTGCTGCCGCCTCGCTTTGGTGCTTTTTGCCTAATTGTAGCTGCTTTCAGTTGAAAGAGAAATTTATCTCCAGCAACCCTGTTAAAAAATTCCTATGAGCGTCAAATCATCCTGAATTCACGCGGCTTCTTCTCATCACCACCCAGCAAAAACTAATCCGATCCAATCCGAACCAGGAACAGAATCAAATCAAATTTCGACTCTTAACAGGGTCCCCCCCCTCCCTCTGCGTTTCTGACATGCAGGTCCGGTCTATCTGAGAAAGGACCGAGATTTGTGCTTCACAGACGTTGCATTTTGCTCAGCTGAAACCGTGAGCGAAATATGAGGTGAACTTCCATATTTCGTGTAGAGGCAACTGAATACAATGAAGTTAAATATCCGTACGAATAAGGTATGTACTTAAGACCAAATCAAATTCTTGTTTTTAAAAGGCTTTCCATATTCCGATTAGCAGCCGAGCACTGACGTCCCTTTTCTTTTCAGAGAAAGAGATCCAGGGCTTATTCTTCACAGAGCGTGTAATGACAGCTCCGCATGCGGATGCTCGCCGGCGCTTCTTGGGTGAGGTATGCTGTAGGGGAGACGACCAGAGGAGAGAAGCAACTACTCGAGCAGCATCAGCAGCCTGCCGCGCGCAGTCTGCAAGTGAATTACCTGAGAGGGAGACAGGAGAGAGAGAGAGAGAGAGAGAGGCTCACAGAGGGAGGGAGGAGAGGGGAGGGGTGGGGGGGTCCGGGGGGTAGCAACACAACAATCTGTGAGTCTCTAGCTCCTCCCAGTCCGGCTCCTGCCACTTTTCTCTTCCGCAGTGCACGCTTCTCGTCGCTCCTCGGGTCTTATGCTTATCAAACAGGGGTTCTTGAGAATACCAAAATAAAAACAAAATTCAATGAAAATCTTCCCTATCATATGAGTGATATGTGATTGGAGGCAAGGGCTTTATTCTTGTGGGCTAACGCTATTAATTTTAAGGTGAAATGATGTGGCCTATAACCTTCATATTTAAATAGATTGTGTTCAGTACTTTAACACAGGTCTAAAAATGGTTCCAGCTTTCAATTACACCAGTATGAAAAGTATGTGATGAGCTTGCTATTTGTTTGATTCCTTATTACAGTCTGACCTTGACTCCCCTTGAAGTAGTGGAGGAACTACTAAACTATTCCTGGTTGGAGAAAGATTTCAAATGCATTTTTAAAAAGCTGTGATAAAATGTACACGGCAAGTGATTTATTTACAGTTTTGTTATCAACCACATACACTTATGAATATGTGTAATACATGACAAGACTAGACTATCATGTCCTGTTCATGCATATCTTATATCTTTTGAAAAATATATGTATCACGAGGGGTAAAATTGTGTTCTGTAATAATATACAGAATAATATAAGAGGCTATCTCAGGTATTCATTGAGAACATGTGAATTGGCAGCTACATGTGTAATAACATTATTAGTACTTTGTAATTACCTGTATGGATTTCTTACTGTACATACATTGAAAGGTAATCTTGACATTAGAACTGTGAAAGTATATTTATATGCAATACATATTATAGCATATAGATACAAGTTTCTGGTTCATGCAATCTGCAAAACTTTATTTATAAATCTTTTATTTATTTATTTTATAAGTCCACATTCATTATGTAACCCTGAGGCTAACCCCAAGTTTGGAATTTTAAAAGTCTTAAAACATTTATGAAATTACACATTATGTAACTAAGAAAAGTTGCCTTGAAGTTACAAAGCTCTTACTTAACTACAGCATAATTGCACAGATAAATGGTTTACATAATTTAAATGTGACCTCTTCCTCTCTGTGCAAACATTTTTAACAGTAGTGTCACATCCCTGAACACAAAGGTGGTGGGATTGAGAGTTTTTCCTTTTCATCAACACTCCTCACCGATGGTTAAAGACCTCAGCAGTCACCGCATGCTTCAGCACAATGTAGCTTTAATCACTTGTAATTGTCAATGGCGTATCACTGCATTAACGCAAGTCATTCCCTGTGGGTCATAATCAATTCAGCATATGGAGTAGCCTACATAGATTTGCGTATGAGCATAGCTGAAATTAACGCGTTTTTCGAATTAGACGTTAAACCGAGGTCCACTCACGAGGTGACTCACTGTTGTCATTAAAGGTCCCATGACACTCTTCGCAAAGATTAGGGGGTTCCCCAGTGTCCTGGCTAAATTCCCAACCTGGCTCTTTCAATCTGCCACCTAATCATCCCCTCATTTAATTGGCAAAAATTGTTCTCTCCCTCTCCACCTCGGCTGATGTGTGCTGAGCGTTCTGGCACAAAATGGCTGCCGTGCAACACCCGGGCGGGTGCTACACGTTGGTGAATTTCCCCCTTGTCACTGTAAAGTGCTTTGAGTGTGAAAAAAGCGCTATATTAATGTAAGGAATTATTATTACTATGCAAGACTGTAGATAGCCACTGTGAAGATGGGACCAAAGAGGCAAGAGCAAGGAAGCCACTGGAAAAAAAAAACATTTAATTAATTATGACTAATTATTTGTTTTCATCAAACGGGCACAGCTGAAATAACGTCAAACTGATCAATGGCGGGAGTGACTTGATTCTGTCCGTGATCCGCGGCCTGGAGAAGAATCATTTGTCAAGCAATCACATTAATTGATTTTCTGAATTAAATGGATATTTGAAGGTCTATGGTGTTTGGGCATGTGCGATCACAGCAAGTTTCACAAACACCCGGTCCCCAGCATACAATGTTTTAGAATGGTCGTGGCAGGGTCACAGAACGTAATTTAAACTGCTGCAACCATCCGATTGCCTGCATTAGGAAACTGTGAGAGCACCAATTTGTGAACAGTTTTGAAATGTTATGGCGGAAACCCTTGGTGACATGCATTGTATTATGCCGAGAGCACAGCGTTTTCAAGAATCCAGGCAGACTTACTTGCCAGTAGTAGGAATCAAACTTTGGTATCCCAATCCACAACACAGCGACACTACCGCATCGCCAAATGGCAGAGCAGCTTGATGAGGCAGACTGTCCTGGCATGAGGCTGTACCTAGCAACACCCCCTTCCTGACAGACATGATGGCGACAGTATAGTATCGCAGTATATTGTTCTCTTGAAATGTACTGGCTCGGTTACACTGTTTCTTTGAGGACAGAAATGTGCGGTTTTCTAATCATTTCAAAAAATGACATTCACAAGACATTTTTCAACATATGGATGCGGTGTTGTATGAAACGTTTTAAAAAACATTTTTATACCTCAACATTAGGCAACTACACTGCCCGGCCAAAAAAAAAGTCGCACACTCTAATATTTCGTTGGACCGCCTTTAGCTTTGATTACGGCGCGCATTTGTTGTGGCATTGTTTCGACAACCTTATGCAATGTCACAACATTTATTTCCATCCAGAGTTGCATTCATTTTTGGCTGAGATCTTGTATTGACGACGGGAGAGTCGAACCACTCCGTAAAGTGTTCTCCAGCATATCCCAAAGACTTTCAATGGGGTTAAGGTCAGGAATCTGGTGGCTAATTCATGTGTGAAAATTATTCCTCATGCTCCCTGAACCACTCTTTCACAATTTGAGCCCGATGAATCTTGGCATTGTCGTCCTGGAAAATGCCCATTGATGGGATAACCTGGTCATTCAGTACATTCAGGTACTTAGCTGACTTCATTTTATTGCTACATAATGTTGCTGAGCCTAGACCTGACCAACTGAAGCAACCCCAGATCATAACACTGCCTCCAGAGGCTTGTACAGTGGGCACTATGCATGACGGGTGCAATGGCGACTTTTTTTTTGGCCGAGCAGTGTATTACTTCAATTACCTTATAAATAATATGTATGTTTCTCAATTTATTTGTTGGTTAATCTACTTAGAAATCAATGTATTGATGTATAAATTAATAATTTATCAACACAGATGTTGATAAAACATGTAATGTAGAGATTTACTGAATTTGAAAATATAGCAGAGAAACAAGTAGAATTGTAAATAAAAAAACTGTCACAATATGATAAAGTAATATGCCACTAAATACATCACATTGGTATGACTTCTATTTCTGAGATTTTATCTTTTTTTGTATGAATTATTATTGTCTAACCGAATGATTATTCTCCATCTTGGAACCCAATAATAAATGACTTTTCGTTCCTTTGTGTTGTGGAAATAAACCTATTATAAAACAACATAAAACTTTACTCTGTCTTTAGCCAGTTTTATCCACTGCCAGAAAAACTGAAATGGCTTAAAGCAAACAAGAGCAGCAACAATATTTCATACTCTACCTTGTCATAGCTGTGAGCAAGTATGCTAGCTTTACTTTTTGGGAGAAAAGGCAGCCTGCAAGTGCTTACAAGAGTTACATTTTAAGAACTTAGTTGACATCTGGTTACTATCCCAGTGTTTCTCAAGCATATATACTGTACATTCATATAATAAATGGATAGGGTATAGGTTCAATATAAATCAGGTTGAAGGTGGAAGTTGTATTCCAAAAGTGTAAAAATGTATTGAATTCCCATTGTGCTATTCGAAAGAAAAAGGCTGTTGGCAAAATTGGCACAGTAATGTAATGTTATGCGCACTGCTGAAAAAGTTCCCAGTGAGGGCTGGGAAGTGCCGTGACTATACTGGCCTTCAGTCTAGTGACACTCTGTAGGGTCTTGTATGGAATCCTGCCCTTACTGATTGGCTGGCAGACCAGGATGGTATATAATTGGCTGTAGCATCACTCAGGAAGGGAGGATTTCAGTCTGCAGAGATTCACCATCTAATGACGCAAGATAAACTCAATTGTGATAGATCCCTCATTACATTTCTGTCCATATCCATTCCGCCTTTACTTTAAACCGGTCCGGCCAGCATAGGATGGGCTCCCCCTCCCTAGCCGGGTTCCTGCTGAGATTTCTTCCCATTGGAGAGATTTTTCTCGCCAACGTTTGAGTGTTTTTCTTTCCACTGGAGAGCTTTTACCTCACTTGCTTTTTTTTGGGGGGTTCGGGCCTGGTTTTTGCCCAATTTTCCTTCTGTTTCTGTTTTTATTCTGTTTGTGGCAGTTCTCTGTAAAACGCGCTATACAAATAAAATTCAATTCAATTCAGTTGAATTGAATCAATTGGACACCTGCTGTGCTCAGTGGAAGAACCTTGTCTGTGCTCTCCCAAGACTATGCAGCGATGGAACTGGCTCATTTCAAACTGAGAATCAAGGAAGTATTTGCAGAAAAAAAAAAAGATAATTTCATAAATGCCACAGCACAAACTAATTAATTACATGACTATAGTCTCATCTGACCATTGCCATATTGCCATGTGTGAAAATTAAGAACACTTAACCTTTCCATTCTCAATGCATATGCATAGGAGATAACCAAATGAAAGCATAGAAAAAAAATGCATAATAAAAATGCAATAATTGCCTTAGTCTCACCGCAATGTAGTGAATCTGTGGTTTTATAACTGGTAAAAGACCACACATCCATTAGTAACATTAGAAATAGTGTTATGAAACAATCTTTGTACATTTTCTTGCAGCGGCATCCTCTTTTTGGCTGGATTTGTTCGCATGAAACGGTTGCCAAACCACTCGAGGTAAAATGGCACTAGCACACGAGGGCGGTTAAAGACGTTCTCTGACAAATTCCTGATCGCTGTCAATGTGCAGTGAAAATTCCGCAACGGCAACAAAGCGTCGGGGATCTTCAGGATTTCATTATAGGATGCAACGGTGGAAATGGAGATTAACTGCTGATACCGTGGCTTGAGACAGCCTGGGAGATTATCAAGGGCAGAAGGGAGGACTCTCTTGAGCCCATATGCGATTTCCAGGGCTGACGAGCACGTCATCCGTGTGGCTCGTCCAGGACAGCCCCCCCCGCCCCCCAGGGGTGGGTAGGACTGTGGCATTAAATATGGGTGAGTTATCCAGGAGTAAAGAGGGCAATGCATCACCACCAGGCAGTTGCCTGCTCTTAAATTACTGACCACAGAAACCAGAAGGTTCTGCCACTTACCCCCACAAGGCTAATTCTTAACCTTATAGCTGGGCAACCTGCCATGGAAAAGCTACACTTAACAGTTGACGGCGAACGCACTTGTTTTAGAATTTTTACTTTATTATACATTTATGCAGGCCACACAGATGGCATATCAAATTCACACGTGTTCTTTTTTTCCCCGACTGTGGCTTATAGTCGTAGGAGGAACTGGCTTCAGTGCTGCATTTCTTTCCATATCCTGGAATCGATGTTTCTGCGTGCTTTGACAAAAATTAAAAAGGCCAACTGAGAAACATATGAGCAAGTATAATGTGCTACGCAACGGATCAATCTGAACAGTTTGTGTGTTTGTGTGTTTTAAAAAAACAGCGCAGGGCAAATCTATAAATTGACGGACAGTAGAATTACCATACATTATCCAAGAAGGCTGTCAACAACAAAAGAAGCAAGGAAGAAATATGAAAGAAAACATTAAATTAGTATATTACCACAGTGTTTATATTTTGAGGTGCCAGTGCCATTAAATTTTGTACAAAATATAAGAGGGTGTTGCCTTCTGTGTGAAAGGGAATGTGATTGAAAGTCAGTATATGGTTAGTTGTGGGTAAGCTTGGCATTCCTCGAATGATGTGGTGGCACCCTGGAGCTGCTGGGAGGAGTGAATACAGTGGCCACTGTCACCCCATCTTGTGAGCGCTCACAGTGAGCCAGCGACGCCCCATTAACTGCAGTGATTGGATCAGGAGCGTAATAAAGACGAGGGAGGCGCAGCATGTTAATGCAGGGCCGCACGAACAATGCGGAGGTCATTAACACGGAGCGGGCAGACGGACGGACAGACGGGCCGGCCGGCGAGACGACGAGGCGCTAGCAGGCGCTAGCAGGTGGATGGCGACACAGTCAGTCGAGCGTCTCGCAGCCCGTAGCAATCTGTAGCATCTCCGGGGACCGCGGGAGCTACCGGCAGCGCAACCAGCCGAGCGTCTCGCAATCTGTATCGCACCCTCACATCGACGCGTTTCGCATTTCATTTCCTGAATCATTTTTGCTCGTAAGGACACATGCATATTACATTAGAGCGGCAATCAGCTGCGATTGAAAGAAAGAGCGATATGCCAGTGCTGACGAGCAGTTGGACAGGTTCGGTTCAGATCAGGATTCAAGCGGAATCCATTATGAGCCTATAGGCTGCTCTGAGGTCACCAGACAGTCAGAGTGATGCAAGTGTGTAAAAGAGTGAGTTAGTATGCGTGCCATCACATCTCAAGGACATGACTGTCGTTGGAAGTGCGGTGCATCGAGAACTATAAACACAGACTCGGGGACTCACATCATTTCAGAGCACAGGTACCCAATCCCAGCACGATTTTTGAGCTCAGCCGTTGGGCACAACACTATTTTGGAGAGCAGTGACTCGAACACAGCTCTGCTTAAGATTGCTCCCGTCAGCCATGGGGGTAGACAGACTCCGGAACAAATTGACGTCTGAGTAAAATGGGGAATTCTATCAAATAAATCATGAATTTTATGTGGCGATCCCTACCTAAATAATAGCTCCTGCACTTTATATCCCAAATCCCAAGCCAAACTAAGGCACATCACCATGTCCATGCTGCTCAGAGATTCTCTACATAGCTGAGCATCAGGAGAGAAGTAGCTACTCCCCGCTTTTAGATTACGGTCAATTAAATTCCCTGTGGGGCCTAAGTGCTTAAGTAGAGTAGCCTACCTGGCTAAGTGGAGATTGGCTCGAAATCAACAATTATATCTTGTTTTACTCTCACCCAGGTACAGTATCTGTCCCCTGGAGCTCCCTACAATGGTCAGGATAGAAATGAGTAAACTCCCTACAAGGCAGAGAGTTTAAATCTACTTTCGGGTAGACTTGAAAAATAAAATAAAGAACACCTACTCTTCTGGCTGATATGAAATTATGATATGTTATAATTTCAGTTTGCATAACATTTACATTGTTCACATTGTCACAACAGCGTGGGTTCAAGTCAAGACTGTAGCTGCGGTCCAATCCGTTAAATGTTCTGCCCTCCTGCACTTCCCCTTGCAACTTCCACTTGGCGGAATCCCTTTAGAAACCGGAAGTTGGGCGCTGCCAAGGGCAAGTGTGGTCCAATCCGTTAGAAATGCAAATGAAGTACGTGAAATTAGTGCCTTGACCCTTGATTTGGCTCGAGAGAACGAGTCCGCTAGACTGCAAACTTCGGGCAGCGGAATTTCCCAGAATGCTTAACTGTAACCCCAAGCTTCCTGTTTCAGAAGTTTAAGTTTAATGCCTTTTCATATCTCCCAGGAAAAATCCTAAAAATAAAAAAGCAGCACCCTATAAGAGATCTTTTAAAAGTTTTTTTATTGCACGACTGAAATGGTAAAATCGCCTTAAAACAAGCGAATAGTTTCATGTTATCCGACTAGGGTTCAGTATTAGTATGATTATTTCAGGCCAGTTAATGATAACTAGCTACATAATCAGCTTGTTTATTGCAAGTATCCAGCAAACAAGCCAGTGCAAGCTTATGGGCAATATTAAAAATACATTTTGCTTGGATTTCATAGGCTTGAAATTTTCAATACAGGTTGCTCGCCTCTTTTATGTTTTATACTTCTGTGCTACCTGCAAAACAATCTAGGCTATGCATCCACCGTTTTGATTGCAGTTTTTTAATACATTTGATTCAGAGGCATTTTGTAACATACAAGTGTATTATTCCCCATTCCTGCTTATGAGGCATTTTAAAGTGCTGTCTATCAATAAATTGATTGTCAATCATTTTCTAGTTTGCTCTTTTGCCAGAATAAAAATTGAGATGTTGGTTGGAGCTTGCTGTCTTATGCAATTTATTGGAAAGTTTTGCACAAACTCATTTGTCAATGGTCTGCTGGCGTCTCTGGCTCTGGCGAATTTCCGAGTGCAAGTGCAGTCCAATTCAAATAATTTTGCGTTCCCTCCCTTGCTCCTCCTCGTCGGTTCAAGTGTGTACTCGTGTTGTTTTGGTGCTGCGTCACATCCTCCCGAGGGGAAGTGCAGGAGGGCAGAACATTTAACGGATTGGACCTCAGCCTGGGCTTCCTTGTTGAAACTTACTTCCTGGTGTTGCTGAGAGCATTGCTCTCTGGCGCCAGTGTGGTTGGCTCCAGGATAGGTCTTTAAGCCCCCATTTTCAACGTAAGTCAATGGTACATATGTGGTCAAAATACGAAGTCAACAATTTTTTTAATTTTTCCCCACTAGTTGCAATAGGTGCTTTTTTTGTTCACCTGATGTCTCTCCATGTGCCGATTTAAGTTATTGTATCATTTGAACAATATTTCAATATTTTGTGGACCAATCCGAGCAGTTTGCAACATTTCCTAGTCACTGTGCGTCACGTATCTCACACACTTAAGGCCTGATTTATTAAGACCTTTAGCGGGTGCAAAAACACTAATCAGGCCCTAAGTGTACAATCCGGACTCGGCGCGGACGTAATGACCATATAAGGATCCCCCTGCTCCTTACTGTACTGTCATTGGCTCCAATATTTGTACAACATGGCAGTGCAAAAGTACAAAACTGCACTTCTGTGGCTTCAAAAAAAACGCTTTTCACAAGCCCATGAAAAGTCAATCGGTGATGTCACAGTCACTTTGCCCATATTTTTTCTACAGTCTATGGTTTAAGTCAACCAGGGTTCCTTGAGTTACCACTGTGTGTTTCCCGCCAAAAAACCTGCTAGGCACTGACAGTGCATCAGCTATCACCAATGGAAGAAACGCCTCTTCTCCATTCAGCACAACTTATCTCCTACGTTACTTCGAAGTTTGTGGGTTGTAAAATGGCCGCTGACTTACAGGAAAGTAAATTAGAGAAAAGCCGCGGTGATCCTTGCATATGTGTGGCCGGCACAGAGATTTCTATAGAGGCACAAATAAAGATTTCACGTTAGGTAGGAAAAGAACAATTTTGAAGAAAATATTTTCAGCAGTCTCTCTGAGGCTAATGGGAATTAGCATATATTGTTAACTGAATTATCACTTTTTGAGCTGACTTCAACCATCACCATGTATCACAAGAATCCCCCCCCCCCCCCCCCCCCCCCCCCCCCCCCCCCCCCCCACGTCGACCCCATTCATAGGGTCATAAAATTGGTACTTAAAATGAAGGCTCAGAAGCATTTCCAAACTGTAAATAATTAATGGAATCATACCCATGGGCACTTGTTTCTCAGTTTCCGAGCCACTGCCGGCACCATGTACTCCAGTGGTTTGACTTGTTTTGCATTAAGCTGGCATGGGAGCTGCCCAGATATCTGCAGAGAAATATTCATAAAACTGTCAGCATCCATTATATACTGTAGGTAGGACACACAAAGAATATATATATACAGTCAAGCGAGAAAGTCTGCACACCCCTTTCACCTTCTCCACGTTTTATTACGTTACAGACATATTCTACAATAGATTGATTTAATTTTTTGTCTCAAAATTCTACACAAAATAGCCCATAATGACAAAGTGAAAACAGGTTTTTAGACATTTGTGCTAATTTATTAAAAATCAAAATGTAAAATATCATATGTACACAAGTGTGCGCACCCTTTGATATGACACCCAAAAGTGAGCTGAGGTTCATTTTGTTTCCACTGATACTGCTTGAGATGTTTCTACAACTTAATTGGAGTCCACCTGTGATAAATTCAATTGATTGGACATGATTGGGGATTGCCAACACCTGCCTATATAAGGTCCCCACAGTTGACAGTGCATGTCAGAGCAAACTCCAAGCCATGGGGTCAAAGGAATTATCTGCAGACCTCAGAAACAGGATTGTGTCAAGGCATAGATCTGGAGAAGGGTACGGCCAGGTCTAGGAAGATTCTTGGTGGTTCCAAACTTCTTCCATTTACGAATGATGGTGGCCACTGTGCTCTTTGGGACCTGTAAAGCTGCAGAGATTTTTCCGTACATTACATTACATTACATTCATTTAGCAGACGCTTTCATCCAAAGCGACGTACAATAAGTGCATACAGAGACATCATCAAGATCACTACAGAACAGACAAGACAAAGCACATCCTTCCCATAATGTAGCAGCTATCCCTAGTAATGAACCTTGACTGTAGTTCACAGTAAGCTGTGGGTAAATCAGCAATACTACACTACACTACACTACACTGATATTCCTAGGTTAGAATATCAGTCAAGGTGGAGTCTGAAGACACACCTCTTCAGACTCCACCTTGACTGATATTCTAACCTAGGAATATCAGTTCCCTGTGTTTACTAGTTCCCTGTGTTTTCCTGTCTGTTTATTATAGTTTATAATAGTATTTAGAATAGAAGTGTAGTATTGCTGATTTACCCACAGCTTACTGTGAACTACAGTCAAGGTTCATTACTAGGGATAGCTGCCACATTATGGGAAGGATGTGCTTTGTCTTGTCTGTTCTGTAGTGATCTTGATGATGTCTCTGTATGAACTTATTGTACGTCACTTTGGATAAAAGCATCTGCTAAATGAATGTAATGTAATGTAATGTACGAAAAATCTCTGCAGCTTTACAGGTCCCAAAGAGCACAGTGGCCACCATCATTCGTAAATGGAAGAAGTTTGGAACCACCAAGAATCTTCCTAGACCTGGCCGCCCGGCCAAACTGAGCAATCGGGGAAGATCGGCCTTGGCCAGGGAGGTGAGCAGGAACCCGAGGGTCACTCTGACAGAGCTCCAGCGTATCCTTGTGGAGATGGGAGAACCTTTCAGAAGATCAACCATCCAGGCAGCACTCCACCAATCAGGCCTTTATGGTAGAGTGGCCAGACGGAAGCCCCTCCTTAGTAAAATGCACATCACAGCCCGCTTGGAGTTTGCCAAAAGGCACCTAGAGGACTCTCAAACCATGAGAATCAAGATTCTCTGGTCTGATGAAACCAAAATTGAACTTTTTGGCCTGAATACCAAGCTTCACGTCTGGAGGAAACCAGGCACCGCTCATCACCTGGCTAATACCATCCCTACAGTGAAGCATGGCGGTGGCAGCATCATGATGTGGGGATGTTTTTCAGCAGCGGCAACGGGGCGACTAGTCCTGATAGAGGGAAAGATGAATGCAGCTAAGTACACCGAGATCCTTGAAGAAAACCTGCTCCAGAGCGCTCTGGACCTCAGACTGGGGTGAAGGTTTATCTTCCAACATGACAACGACCCGAAGCACACAGCCAAGAGAACAAAGGAGTGGCTTTGGAGAAAGTCTGTGCATGTCCTTGAGTGGCTCAGCCAGAGCCCAGACCTGAATCCAATTGAACATCTGTGGAAAGAGCTGAAAATGGCTGTGTACCGACGCTCCCCATCCAACCTGACGGAACTTGCAAGGATATGCCAAGAGGAATGGGCAAAAATGTCCAGAAACAAGTGTGCCAAGCTCGTAGCTTCTTTCCCAAGATGCCTTGAAGCTGTAATCGCTGCCAAAGGTGCAGCAACCAAGTATTAGGCTAAGGGTGTGTAGAGATATGTAACCCCTAAATTAACCTATTTTTGTCAGTAAAATAAAATTGAATATTTTCTAAAAACCTGTTTTCACTTCGTCATTATTGGCTATTGTGTGTAGATGTTTGAGGCAAAAAATGAACTCAATCTATTGTAGTATAAGTCTGTAACGTAATAAAACGTGGAGAAGGTGAAAGGGCTGTGCAGACTTTCCGGCTTGACTGTATATATATATATAGTCCAACCTCCTTGCGTATATTTTTGCTTTGTTCAGACACAGGGAAAGCGGAGCGGATAGAGATGGGATCACAGCACAAAAGTGCCTCGGCAGGGAAGTCAGAAGCTCTGAAATGAACAAACAAAATTCCCAAATCTGCTTATCCACTGCATTCTCACCAGATATTTTCAGTTAGACTCTTATGTTTTTGCACCCCGACTCCCATGCGAGACCAATGCCAGCTAGGACGTCATCAGCTAGGGGTCAATTTCTCACATTAGCCCAGACAGTCGAAACGTTTCTGGTTTCAATCTTTGGCTTTTGGGAAGTCTGCAGGTCTTAAATGAACACGAATAACCAGCGAAACAGGATGATAAAAAACCTATGCATCAAACGACATGTCATAAATGATGTAAGATCCGTTTCATCCTAAAGGGAAACAAGCCGTAGGGACAGCGAACCGATTGGCCACTTAGTTGCTGAAATACAAGCAAAAAAAAGTTGTGGAGTTTCGTTTCCAAACTTTACACCTGGGAAACTGTCAATCAAACAGTGATTTTCCGCACTCGCGTTAATATATCCAGGTTCTGCGCCGGGAGAAGGCGTGCCGTTCCCATAAGGATGCGGCTGTTATGTAAGCTGCCCACCCAGCCGTCACCATTCCCTGACGCGAGATTCAGAACATAGTGCCGCCCTAATGCTATGGGCTGCCATGGAGAGCCCTTCCATTGTAAGAGCTCCGGCTAAAGACGTACACGCGCAAGTCTTTCACTTGGCAAAAGAAAGGAGTTCAGTTCTGCATTGAACTGCATAACAGTGGTGTATCATAATGCGTTGAATAGCCAAGGCAGTGTGTCATTTATAAAATTCACTTTAGATTCAGCTCAGTGGCTACAGTGTGCTGAAAGTCACTTGGATATTTATCTTCAAATTAAAATGAATTACAAAGAGTCGCCACGGAGACACAGCCATGTGGTTTGGCTTGAAAGAGACATCTTGTTTCTGTGTGTGTGTCTCTCTCTCTCTCACACACACACACACACACACACACACACACACACACACACGCACACACACACACACACACACACACACACACACACACACACACACACAAATGTACAAAGAGGCAAGAGATAGAATGAACCTCTGCTCAGTTACAGGCACTCATACAGATTGTGAAGGAATGAATATTGAAGGGAAGGAAATGGAGTCACGCATAAATGCAGAGATACAAAAATCCATACAGATAGTCTTTAAATAAATGTGCTCTTGATTTAGTCTTCTACACTGAGGTCCAGCTTCCATTCTCTAGGGGGCCAGGTCATTGGATCTATGCTGTAGGCAAAACATTAAAGGCATCCAAACAGAGGTGCTGATGGAAGGTGAAGTCCAGAGCTAGTGTCAAATAATCCTGCAACTTCAATCTGTGGACTTCATCTCCCAGCATGCTGCTCATTGTTTACCTGTCACTCCTCAACCCACGCTCCGGCTTACGGGTCTCACCCAATAGTACAACTGTATAACAAATCAATGTGCACTTTAGTGAAATGCCAGCCTCCAGAACTTTACGCCAACAGTGAATACACACACAAGATAAATTTCTGGGCAAAGGGAATTTTCCTCTAGTTTTTGCTACATTCTTGAGATGAATAACATCGGCAGCACTGTTCTACTTGAAATGCTGGAGACGCTATAAGTGAAAGAGACGTTTCCCCTTTTCTCGCCCGAGGAGCTGTTCTGCAGGTGTTCCAGAGGCCCGCAGATTTATTCATTACCTTCATTTAATCAGGTGAAGCCCATTGAGACTATGGCCTCTTTTTCAATGGGCCCTGAAATACACAGTTGAAAGGAGAACTAAAATATAAAAAAATAATAATAAATTACATCCGGTGCAGAATTACACACAAAGCAGAATATGAAAACATTGAAAGCCAAAGTCAGACTGTACAAGTTCTTCAGCGCACGGGCCCTTCAGTAAGGTCTCGAAGTGCACAAAAACATGACGTCTACTTTTTAAAAATATCCTGGAGGTCATTCTGTGAACGAGAAGTACAATTGCCAAAAGATGAGCGCAGATATAATGCTTCATAAAGCCTTATCCTGAACACCAGGGAAGGGTACGTGGGAAAGGCAGAGAAAGGCTTATTCAGTCAGAGGCCCTCACTGTGGTACAAATGCTGACACAGGGAACATTATTGCACATTGACGGTGCTCAGACTGAGGGCTGTTCACAGCATTATGGGTGTGGAAGCAGGGAGCTGTCCACTACACTGCTGGTCCTGAAGCCAGCTGTCCACTCTCCCCTGGTGCTGAAGAAGGCAGCTGTCAACATCATAGTCCTCTACACTCTTAAAATCTCATCAAATTCACGTTCCATTCATTTGTTGCTGCAATGAAGTTGGGAAGATTCCCAGTTGAAGGATATAAATATAATAGTGCTGATGTAGTACCATAGAAAAACAGCAGAGGTCTCCCTTCTATCCAAACTGCTTGACACATTTGGCTCAATGCAGTTATCTCGTAAATTATGCTAATTGAATGTCTAAACTGACAAAAAACAATTCCTAATGAGGTTGTGGTTCGCGTAATTTTAGCCTGTAGAGACTGACTTTGTTGCTCCTGCTCACTTTGGGGCTGGAACTATAAACAAAAAATTCAAAGAATGCTGAAATACACGTAATTTGCTTGAACACACATACACAAACATGCATAGAAAAACAAATACATCTCGCGCAACGCAGTGTTGTCAGTATGGTGGTATTATGTAGGTTGGCTGCAGTGTGATTTCCTCTCTGTGTGCATCGCTCCCGCCGGAGGCATGACTGGTTCCTGCCATACAATTAATCTCAAGAACACTGCAGTTTTTTGGCATGCCATTCAATCATCAACAATAAAGCGTTTTTTTTTTCTCTTCACGCTTACAAACAGATGTAATCCAGAAAAAAAGATGACTGCGTTAGGAAGTGGGAAGAACGTGCCGCGAGCAGGAGGCGATTGCCTCTGGGGGCGGACTGAATAAAGATGAGCGGGTGGGGGAGGGGGTTATGCGCAGATCCTCCTCGGGGAGCGGACACTGCTTTAATCAATCAGTCCGTGTTCCTCGCATGGCACCGCTCAGACACAGCGGCGCTGGAGGCGCAGTGACACAGCAGCTCTCTTCGGCCCCGCATTGATCGGGGAGCGGTGACTCAGCGCGCGCGCGCCCACGACCAGGGGTTCGGTTCTCAGACACAGGCACCTCTCATTCAGCACAACATGTGGAAGGGGCGCTCGTGAGCCCTTGTACGTGTGCCCTAAATAAGGTATAGAATGAAAACTGCGTGCATTTTTGTGTCATAAATCTTGGGTGGATATACAAACATAAATGGTTTTGAAGCTCCTCATTGCCATATGTGGAGTTCTGTAAAGTATAGACATTCCCCCTTTTGATCACAATTTGGAATGGCCAACCCTATTCTTTCACCAGTGTCCACTGTTCAGGAGGGCATGCGATGCCAAATGCCACTTCTTTTCAGACCACAGTCCATGCGCTGGGCTGGCACAGACCGAACTCAGAGGAAGACAGCTCATGTGCAGTACAACAGGCAACGGACTTGCGAGCTTGACCAATGGGGGTGTGATGAAACGCAAGACGAAAAAAAACCTTCCATCCCTGAGCAACACCAGAGCCAACTGCATGTCAGCCAGTAAGCACTGGCATGTCTGGATTCTAATCAAGGGTAGGTTTATAACTGTGGATTTGGCATCCCTGTACATACAGTACATGGTGAAATCTACATGATATCCAGACACCCCTTGGTTTGGGGCTGTTTTTCATGGTTCGGGCTAGTTCCAGTGAAGGCAAATCTTTACGCTACAGCATACAATGACATTCTGGATGACTCTGTGCTTTGTGGCAACAGTTTGGGGCAGGCTCTTTACTGTTTCAGCATGACAATGCCCCCATGCACAAATTTAGGTCCATATATGGTTTGTCAAGATTGGTGTGGAAGAACTTGACTGGCCTGCACAGAACCCGGACCTCAACCCCATCGAACACCTTTTGGATCAATTGGAACGCCGACTGCAGGCCATACCTAATCACCAACTGACCTCACTAATGTTCTTGTGGCAGAATGGAAGCAAATCCCAGTATTAATGTTCCAACATCTAGTGGAAAGCCTTCCCAGAAGAGAGGAGGCTGTTGTAGCAGCAAAGGGGGGACCGGCTCCATATTAATTCCCCATGATTCTGGAAGGAGATGTTGGATGAGCAGGTGTCTGTATACTTTTACTCATGGTGTGTATCTGTGACTGTTCCCTCCAAAATATGAATTATTTCACAATCTTTATGGCATGTGCAGCGTTTAGCATGGTTTGGCTTCTGAGTGCCTCTAACCGAGATGAGATATATTCCATCTCTTACTTAATCTCTATGACTATCCGTTTAAATGAAAGCCGTTCTTTTAGGTACTGAGCAATTAATGCAGTGTCAGAATCAGGGGAGATGCACGTGATTCCAGCCCAACTCTATATGTGCCTCTATTTTCTTTGTGTATGTATGCATGTGTGTGTGTGTGTGTGGTATAAATTCAAGAGCATTTGTATGTGTGTAAGACTGGTGCTGTATGAATTTGTGTACATGTGATATCAGGTGCATGTGTTGGTTTGGAGTTCGATAATTCAGCTCCGGGTGCGCGCATACGTCTGAACAGACAGGTAGGATTTGGACGTACGGTTTGTTGGTATGTTCAAGGGCACTGATGGATGGAAGTGCTCATGCCGTTCGAACCCCCGATGATGGATCAGGGCCCCGGAGATCACCACGCTCGCGGGGAGGGTGGCGTGGCAGCTGACGGCCTCCTTCCTCTTCCTGTGCCCTTCACTTCCTGCTCTCCTGTATTCACTTTGCATGATTTATGGATCACCTTGTAAATGGGTGACTCCAGCCTCCCTGGCCACCTGGAGGCGCCGTGTGGGAGGGGGGAGGGGTGAAGCGAACGATGTAGCATTTTCACCAGATATGGAGTCGGGCAGCATTTTCACACAACTATATTAAACGGTGGCTCCGGTAAGAAACAGTCAGGTCAAAAGCTGAGATAATATCGCTTTCTCTTGCACATCCCTGTGTTGTCGGACTGGCCTATTTCGGCAGTGCGGCAGTGTAGTATAATGGTTAAGGAACTGGACTTGTTACCGAAAGGTTGCAGGTTCGATTCCCAGGTAGGACACTGCCGTTGTACCCTTGAGCAAGGTATTTAACCTGAATTGCTTCAGTATATATCCAGCTGTATAAATTGATAAATGTAATAAGTTGTGTAAGTCGCTCTGGATAAGAGCGTCTGCTAAGTGCCTGTAATGTAATGTAATGTAATTGAGTCAGACGCGGACCCAGTTCCATTTCCTGAACAGCTGAGGATTCAATCCCGGATAAATTCTACTCCGGCTCCTGGGGGGAAGCAAACCATTTCCCAAATCCCTGTTGCACACCTCCATCTAGTTTATTTTCTTCAGGCTATAACCCCCGCAGCTCACCGTCGGGCTGTTCGGCGCGCCGCGCGGTTCAGCCGGGCTGCCGAACACGTCGAGGAGCGAAGACGCGCGCTCGTCAGACGCGAGCGAGTCGATAGCGAGCCTTTGTTCCGCTAACGTGCGCGGCGCGCCTCCTGCTGCTCGGAAGAACAGAACAAATCACGCGCGAGCCGCTCTGACACAGAGGCGTCGCCGGAGGAATTTCGGGGAAAAAACTTCTCCGAAGAGCGAGCCTCGCGGCCCCGTCGTCCCTGCCCTCGCCAGCGAGCGCCCTCGTTCGGCGATAGACGCGGTCGAACTAATCGCCTATTTGATTGGCTGGCCCCCCGAAAGGACGGGAACCCAAATTGTAATAGCGCGGAGGCTAACGACCGGAGGGGCGGGAGGGGGCACTTGAGCGCAGAACAAGGAGGCTGCGGCCGCCTCGAGACACAACGCCCTCTGAAGTCAGGAGTCTGTGAGAGTGGCGGGGATTCAGTGCCCGGGCCGAAGTGGAACCGCGCGCGGCTCCTGGAGCCCACCGCCTTTGTGATGATGAGTGCCAGGGACTCGGGCTTGGAATGCTAAAAGAGGACAAAAAGTTTTGGAGGAGGATTTAAAAGGCGCTGGGACCAAAAGTAAAAAGCAGCAGGCACTTAAATGAGGCGGGGAGTTGCCGAGCGAAAGTCACCGCGCGACGGTTTCAGCGGCGCGCTTTTAACGCGATCGCCACGTCCGCGGGCCGCCGTTATCTACGAGATGCGTGGCTAGCTGGCACAAGGCATCACGGGTGACATAAGCTCTTCAAAACGAAAGCTTCCACGTCAAGGCAGGATGTAAGCTAAGTACAGACGGGGAAGGTGCTGTTTTTCCCTCCAACGCAAGGGAAGCTTGATATGACAGGAACAACGGAAGGTTACCGTTGGGCGAGCAGGGGAAGTGTCATTCTGTTTTTTTTGGAGGAGAGAGCAGCGTTGGTTGTCAGGTGAAGCGCACATCACCCTGAAATTTAAGAGAAAGCTCTCACACCCACATCCCACAGATGGGACAGCAAGGATTCACGCACACCCACCCGCCCCCCACCCCCCCGCCCCCCAACTCCCAATTTAAAAAAAGATGGAAAAAATGCCTGCAGCCTGAAGAGTTTGTGCACGGCGTGATAAAGTTGTGCAGGTGTTGAGAATTTTTATACCTCATTGTCCCACGGTAGCCCCGGGCTATCGTCTTTATGAGTCCTTGATGTGAGAGGAACCAACACTGCCAGAGAGATTTACAGCACAAAGGACACCATTTATTTATTCATTTATTTATTCTCCCCTGGCTGATATGACGTATAGGGGGCGACTGTCTGGGATATGAAATATTGATGCATCGAGGTGTGGCGGCGCGCATGGGCGTACGTATTCGCGTACGCGTATAGTCTGGCGCTGGCAAAAATCTAAGCACGGCGGGCCTGAAATAACAGCCGCCAGATGGTGCGCTCCAGGATTACATAATTGGAACAAAAGGAGCCCGGTGAGCGAAGGGCATTTCCTCCTTTGCCCTCGCGGAAAAAACCCTGCCGATAATCACAGAGTAAAGGAGCTCGCGCCACGCGGCCGCACCTGTGCGACAAAGCCGCTCTGCATGCACCGTCGGAATCTCACATCACGCCGTGTATAATCCAAATTTACTTTCCGCTCTCCTTGATACGGCCTGCCGTTTATAAACATAATTGTTTCGACGAGAGTGCTAGTAGCTAGCAGGCTGGTGTCCACACTTTAACTCTAGGAATAATAAGAAAAGTTATATATCGTTCCAAGCAGCATTCTTGGTTTCGCTATTGCAGAAAGCCGGAGGAAGCAAATCTGAGATGAGGATATTACAGTCCAGGGGCGGGAGGACCCAAGCTTCATCACTCTGGCAAATTGCCTTGGAGCACAATGATACGCCAGCCCAATGCTCTCTGATCAATGAGCAACTTTCTCCCACCATGCAAACACAGTGCAAATGTGACTCAATCAAATCCCATGAAATAGAGGGCACATACTACAACAATAGCAAGTCTCACACCACCAATACTACCATTTGTATGACTGTAGAATGCCATAAATGTCACGTGGCATGGGCGTAGGTCTCATTTCAACTTTGGGAGAGACAACTTTGTCGTTTTTAATGTAGGCCTATAAGTTGTAGGCCTAGTGGTAGTAGTAGTAGTAATAGCAGTGTTTTTATAGTTATATATATTTTATATAGTATTTTCAGTTCAGTGAAGTTCGTATAGCACGCTGAGAATTCAGTAAGCAGAACAGAGAACAGTGAACCAGTTTTGCTCTCGCCCCTATTTTTGGCAGTTGGACCAAGAGCAGCTTCATGCAGCGAGATAATTCTGTCTCCCTCCACCACCACCCCCCCCCCCCCTCGGCAGGCACGGGCGCGTCCCAACCCACCGTGCGTCCCGCTCGGGCGCGAGCAGTGGGCTCGGCTGCGTGTGGCAGCTTGTGTCGGGGCGCAGCGAGCAGCGGGCATCATTACGTAGCGCGGCGCGGGGCTCTGTTTGCGGCACCCTTGGGCAGGCTGTCGCTGTGGCCCGAAAGTCATTATTTTGCCAATAAACAGACTTCCTGTGCAGTTTTGTTGCTAGCGCTGTTTATTTCCCGGTTTTTCCCCAGCTGCCAGCACACACCCCGCAGCCTCAGAGATTTCGGGACGTACGGCACACACGCGTGTTCTATAGCATCTCCCTGACGTCAGACTCAGAATCTCAATTAGGTGACTATAATGCCTGACAAAACTACCCCATCTCACTGATTGTAGTGAGATGCGGTGGTTTGTCACATGTAGTGACCGCATCCCACTAGATGTAACTACTAAACATGACAGTAACGTGTCACCAACAACAGTCCCTATATCTCACAAAACCACAGAATCTTACCAATTAGAGCATCTCCCTGACCCCAGCATCTAAGTGCATTGTCTACAACAATTATACCCCTCATTAACCACAGCATCTCACTGATCTCACATTCTCTCTGACCAATTGTTCACAGCATCTGACTACTGACCCCAAGGCTAACAGGTCCCTGTAGCCTAGCCTACATCACCTGTGAGCCACCTCACTAAAAACAGCCTCTTGCTCATTTTAGCCTTATGGATTCCAGCATTTCAATGATCGCAGCATCCGAGTCCAGGGTTTACCTCTCTCTTGACTGATTACATCGTACAATGAGAGCAGAATTTTACAAGCATGCCACACCACATCCACCAGAATCCAGCATGAAATAGACCAGCTCACCACAGTATTTCAAGACAGTATTTCAGATGGGAACCGACTTCCTCATCTTTCAGTCTCTACGGAATCCAAAAACCTAGTTCTGCATTGCAACGCATCTTACCGCAAATGCCTCCGACCGATTTCAGAATGTCACGGACAAGAGATTCACAAGGACTATAATTTTATTTTAGTCATTTAAAGCTCGGGCGTCAATGGTGTATCTGAACACACGGGGCAAAGCCGCGTTCTGTCGGTCTTTTCGAAGTGAATGACTTTAATCGTTTAGCCCCGCTGAAATCTGTACTCATACTGACAATGCGCCCCTCTCTGCCACGCCTTTCAAGATGAAAGATGGAGATAAGATGGTCAGTCGCACAAGAGGGCCGCTGCAGATACGCAACAAGCAATTCCTATTCTGATGCGGGGTAACCGCGGTGAATGGCTCCTAGCAACGGCAGAACGGAGAGCGAAGACAGCCCGGTGTTTGAGAGAAACAGACCATGCCGTCACAGACAACAACAAATCCAATTTCACAGTATAATGGAAATGCTCGTCAATTAAAAACAAAAAAGCCCGTGAATATCAGTTCCTCCCCTCCAAAAAAACAAAGTGGATCGAAATTAACTCCACGGTGGGTATAGCCTATTTATCTGTGGCCGCCAATGGTTGCATACCGTCCGCAACTGAGATTAAGAAAGCTTTAGGCAGCTGGTTTTCGGGTTTCGTGGTCAGCTCAGGTAGGCTATCTGAGGTTTAAGTAGAAACGTCTCGGGATTAAGCGGAAGAGCAGGGGCCGGGCGGTAGGCTAACAGCCCAAAAACCGTCTGACTCATGGGAGGGAGGGGCGCTGCCGGCCATATTTGAATGGGAATGTCGCCGGAGTCACTCGACTGAGCCTCTGAGCTTGATGGAATATACAGATGGTGTAAAATGCAACTGATGTTCAGCGGCCATTCGGCTCCGTCACCACAGCAGGGGCTCCTTCTGACGGGGGACTTCATCTGACGGCACGGGGCTGATTGAGGGTTGCCAGACTGGGGGATTCACCCAAAATGTAGGGGTTTAAAAAATTCATAGGGGAAGTTTTACAATAAAAATCTACAGGAGTCAATGACAGATGGGGGATTTTAAAAGGAGGTAAGGAGGGGAAAAATTGTGGGAAATTTAGTATGGGAGTCAATTGAAGATGGGGGCGGGGGTTCTCGGTAGTTTTAGGGGGGATTATTTCAGACATCTGGCAACGTTGGGCTGAATATATTCCCTTTGTGAAAAAGGCTCAAGGTGAAAGGCCCAGATGAAAGTTATTCTACTACCAAGAGCTAACTAATGGACTTGTAATAGCACAGACCTGAACAAATAATCTGCCTCTTCTGCGGAATTCATCAGCTCAATGTGAAATAGCGTGGCAGTGTGGGCTAAACAGCAGGCCTTGAGATGGGTATAATATATTGATATTCCCTTGCACTGTGGTTATTATGTTGGTGTTTGATGTCAGTGCGGATGCGATTCGGCGGAGCTGATGGGCTCTCGCTGTTAATAGAAGGCGAGTCGTTTGCCGCTTTAATCAAAAAAGGAGGTAGAACCCCTGGGACAGAGAAACACACACCGAATCGATCATTCAGATCGCAGAGATGAGCTGGTGGATCCATCTAATTCTCTGTGCCGAGATATAGAGAGAACCACATCACACAGGGACCGATTTTAGAACTCTTTATTAGCAGTAAATAATACAACCATTTAAAATCATCTTATCATCATTAAAACATCTTTTCATGAGGGTAAAACCCATGATGATGCCCATGTTTTATACATATACACATACAAAAAGTATTTGGACAGTGACACATTTCAGTTGCTTTGGCTCTGTACTCCAGCACATTGGATTTGAGACGGAACAGTGACATTTGAATGGATCTCTATGGGAATTGAGGGGTGGGACTAGATTAAGCTGTAAATTACACGAGTAGCATGGAACCCATGGTTGTCTAAATGGCTGTACGTCATCAAGGGCCTGAGGTATCAAACGAGCCTCAAACCATCACTCTGCTGCCAGATATGCAGTGGATACGGATGGATCACTTTAAGGGTTTCTTCTCCCGACTTATTTTTCCATAGAGTACAGTTGGAAAATTAGTCAGGAGAAACAACCCATAAAGTGATCTACTACATATCTGGTAGCAGAGAGATGGCTTGAGACCTGTTTGATACCTCAGGACTCTTGATGACTTACAGCCATTTAGCCAACCATGTGTTCCATACTGTTCCAGTGTAATTTACAGCTTAATTTATCCTCCTCCCCAATTCCCATAGAGATCCATTCAAATGCAGAGATGTTATAGTATCGCTTGTAAGAGTACCAGAAAATAAAATATCAAGAGTCTTTTGATGTTGTTGGGTCACAGCCATAGGATATGCAACTAAATATCAAATATAAAGACTTTATTTAAGTTTATGTTAATTTTCCAAATTACTTTTGGTCCCCTAAAAAGGGGGGACTATATATAACAATTGCTACAATTGCTACGCGGTTCACCCAATATGGATGTAAACACCCTCAAATTAAAGCTGAAAGTCTGCACTTTAACCTCATAGTCACTGTTCCATTTCAAATCCAATGTGCTGGAGTACAGAGAAAACAACAAAAAATGTGTCACTGTCCTAACACTTTTGGACTGCACTGTATATATATGCAAATTAGACCTGTGATTGAATAAGACTGGAAAGCATTTATCCTTGTCTTGTTAACCCTGTTAACATTAATATAAATATTCTAATATCCCATATTGTATATGCATCAATGTGTTTATTAACAGGGCCCATCTATATACATATATACCGTTATAACACAAGGTCCAATCGTGTGTCCATTGCAGTCATTCTTAACACAATTTGCCAAAAAACAGCAAAATAAAGTAAGAATATTAAGTGATCATATGCGACAAATGCATAACATCACGTTATAAATAAGGCAAGGAAATAAATAACCACCATTTATTTAAATGAGTCAAGTTCATAAAGAGGATTTCTCGGTGCGTGTCAGGGAATGTTTGAGTTGTTGAATAGCCGGGCGTGGGGGGGGGGGGGGGGGGGAGGGGATACTGCGGGCGCGGGGAGAGGAATCTGTGTGCTGCTGTTGTGCAGGTGGTCTGCATGAGTTTCGCCCACAGACCAGAAAGTTTTGTTTGGGTTTCAGGACTTAAGACACACGGGTCTACCGGACGGACTCTTCTGGAAAGGTAGCAGTTATAGTTTGAGGCAAAGGAGTGTGTGAATGCAATAAAGAGTGGGGAGAAGGTGCTGTAAGAGTGGGGAGAAGGTGCTGTAAGAGTGGGGAGAAGGTGCTGTATGATAAGAGATTTCTGCGAGAGGTGCAAGGGGATATTGTCCCTTTGAGTCTTCAAGGATGCTCTGAGGAACTCTCTCTCTCTCTCTCTCTCTCTAGCCTCAAAGACTACGGTTTCACGTTCCGACCAAAGGCGAAGTGCAGGCAGGCGCCTACGTGCGCGAGTGAGCGAGCGTGCGGCGTAGAGCAAGGAGAGGGCCCTCGGAGCTGGAGAGTTCCGGCAGAAAAAGGAAAGGAAAAAAAAAACCAGCGAGAGGAGGTGGAACTTTTAAAACGGCAGCGGCCGTAATCGGGAAACCTAAACCCCTGGTTCTAACTGATGCCGAGGTTCTGTAAGTGAAATGCGTGCGAGGCCGAGGTCGAGGTCAAAGCTAGAGCGACGCTGGAGGTGCGGGGGGCTGTCGTGCGGGGATACGGCTAGAGAAACAGCAAAAGCGGTGCTGAACGAGCTTCCTCGGTTACGAGGGATCTCCAGCACCGACGATTTGTGCGACGTCAAATCAATTAAGGGCACCTTAATGGAAGAACAAGGAGAGCGAAATCTTTGTTCTGACGACCATAGAGCCCCCCCCCCCCCCCCCCCGTGACGGAGCGCTTTGTAAGTAGGCTGTGAGAATGTGGCGTTCCCTGCAGATGGGAAAAAGTGGAGCGGGCGGCCCTCGGGGAGCGGCCCTCGGGGAGCGGCCCTCGGGGAGCGGCCCTCGGGGAGCGGACCTTGGGGGAGGAGGGAAGGAGGGGGGAGGGGGCTGTTTCTCTTCAGGGTTCCCTTCACCTCTAAACGTCCTTCAGATGCGCTCATCCCCGTCGCTTCTCAAAAGCAGCGGGAATCGCGAGCCGACGTGCGCAGGCGTTCCGGGGGAAAAAAGGAAAAAATAAATAAAATGGGAACTCGGGAGAGCTGTGGCAGTTTGGCAAACGTTATCTATTGTCCGCTCCCACTTACTGTAATAACCCTGTTGCGTTCTTTTCATTGCTGTGGATTAATCTGTCGCTCGCCTCGGGTTCAGATTGAATCGACCGTTTCCCAGGTGTGCTTCTACAAGTAAAATGTCTACGCTAACGCCCACGTCGGTACGTTAAGTCTTCTTACAAGTTACGCCTAATAATCTTAATATTGAATTAATATTGCAAGAGTACAAGAATAGGTATGTATATTCTCATAAACATTGCATCGAAGAGCTTCAACATTGAGACAAATTCTTACATCCATTTATAAAAAGGTTGTGTTGGTGTGGTGTGGGTGGGGGGGGGGGGGGGGGGGGGGGGGGGTCACTCTTTACTGGTGCACTGAAGTTCTTATTTAAACACTATGTAAAATCTTTATTATGTCCACCTTCAGTGCATAAAATGGGCCCTCTTTGATTCAGTCCATCTTTTATTAAAAAAAAAAAAAAATCATGCAATTAACAAATATCCATCGCGAATGCGATATTTCCTAAAAGGAATTTGTACGCGTTGACGGTAAATCTCGTCTGAGCTGCCGTAGAGCAGCCTTCAAAAGCGCCCGTCCATTTCCGCTTATTTGGCAAATTTCAGACGTGGCGACGGGCGTCCGCGACGCGAAGAGACGCACGAAACGATCGCCGTCGGTGCAACAAGCTACAGAGGTTGGTAGTGCTCAGCTGTGATATAAACGATAAACAAACGTACAGTACGTAAACTCCTTCCTTTTTCAGGCCTACGGTATTTTGGAGGGAAAAAACCCGGCGGAAAGCGGTGCGCTGCGTATCAGCGTTGCTTCGCGGGAATGTGATGAGACACGAGGTTGATATGCAGCTGGTGTCAGGGTTCAGCAGCTCTTGGTTGGGCGGGGGGTTCTGGCTCTGCGCCGAGGCTTGCGAGACAGGTGACGGTTGGGGAGGTTGCTGTGGCAACGGATGATACACTCCGTCGGCGAGCGGTTTCGTTTCAGCCCCCTCCAGGTTCTGCTGAACTCAAATTGCACGGAGCCGTTTCGAGAGAAATACACTATATAAAAGTTGCTATCTCATAGTTAATGCCTACTAGGTGCAACACAAATTGTGTGCTTAACACTTTTAAATACAGTTCAAACTAATCCTGTCTTGAAGGAGCAAAATAGTTTTTTTATTTTTTTATTTTTTTCCCCATTCATGTGGTAGTTTTATATCCCATAATCTAATCTGGGATAGCAGGAAAACAAGGGGACGCTGGAGGT
Organism: Synaphobranchus kaupii; assembly: GCA_029718625.1. NCBI lineage: Eukaryota > Metazoa > Chordata > Actinopteri > Anguilliformes > Synaphobranchidae > Synaphobranchus > Synaphobranchus kaupii. The sequence continues at coordinate 52,265,366 of CM056376.1, read as the reverse complement.
CAAGCAGTGAATGGGTGCTCTTGAGGTTTCAATGGTCTCCAGTCGCTCATGGGAAATGTAGTTTCCAAAAGGGAAGTCAGGAGCCTCCGGGAATCTCTTTCAAGTGTCTTAGTGTTGTTCGATGATGTCTCAGTTGTCTCCTGGGGACCCTGAAGGGACGGACGGACGGGGCCTCAGCCGTCCTGCTGGGCGAGGGCCTGCAGTTCGGCAGTGTGGAGCGAGTGCTGCAGGAAGACGTTCTTTCGGCTGTACATGTGCAGGGAGAGGGGGTCCGCGGGGGGGCTGGCCCAGGCGCCCGGCGAAGGACGAGGCCTGGAGGGGCAGGGGGTGAGAGAGCTCACTGCGGGGGCCTCTCTCGCTGTCCGAAGACAGGCTGCGCGACGGGCTGCCCCGGGCCGGGAGGCTGGAGCTGCTGCCGGCCACAGCGCGGGGGATCTGGCTGACGGGGCCGTCCGGCTTTCGGGGCCCCCCGGCCTCCCACGCCGGCGCCGTCTCCGCCCCCCCGCCCGCCCTCCTGGGCGCCCACCCCGCCGGGGTCCCTCCCGCCCCCCGGGTGCCAGGCCGGGGCGGGGGCAGCTCCGGTCCTCGCAGACGAGCGCTCGGTCCGCGGGCAGGCGGCCGCACTGGTCCGCGAGGGAACGCGCCGACCTTCGGTCCCTTGTGCTGGTGTTTTGACCTGTGGCTCTGCTTGGGTGAGTAGCCTGTGGGAAGAGGGGGGAAGAGAGGGACAAAGGGAGAAAAAGAGAGGGAGGGGGAGAGAAAGAGTTAAGTTTCATCTTAAGAGAAACCGCTAGTCTGCAGGTCCATTTTAAACCAACCCGAAGCTTATTGATTCTCTCCTGACCAAAAGCACATCAGAAACATTGTGTGTGTTGCTAATGAACTTCAGTTCTCGCTCGCCCAAAGACTAAAACATCCGGCGCAGTAGTGAGAAGGGTGAGAGAGACACGTGACACATCAAACACCACAGGGCTTCTGATTTAACAAACTGTGCCACTCATATATTCACATTCCCCTCACTTACTACAATACAAAACAACACGTAACATAACCTCCTGTAGATTAAATTTACACAGGGGGTTAAAAAGTCTAAAACTTTTACCCAAACCCTAACCAATCAGTCTACAGCGACCAAATTAGTAAAACCTGGCACAGACTGGTCAAAACATCCATCAAATAGAAATTTAAGCAATGTCATTTGAAAGCTCTCGCTTTCCTTTTCAACAATTTTCTTCTGAATAAGTGTACACCATTAGAGGTGATGTTTGAAGTGCGCTTCAAAGAAACCCACAATAAACTGACACGCTGTCAACTGACGCTGAACCCATAGAATAGCGAGGTGCGGTTTAACTGAGATTAAACCTCTACGCCGTGAACATTTCCCCCTCCGTTTTGTACTCCGCTGAAAATGGGCTCCCGGCTGACCCGGAGAAGAGGACGGAGGTGGCGCCTCGCGGACGTGGGCCAGCGGTACGTCGGCGGCCGGACAGGCGGTAACCGAAAAGGGAAAGGAAGAAACGTCGGCGGGGAAGACGGCGAGAGGGCTTGAGGACAAGCCGTCGCCGCGCTGCCCCCGCGGAAAGCGGGGGAGCGCGGGAGGGAAGGGCAGGTGCGGAGACAGAGGTGACCCGGCTTTTAACGGCGCTGGCCGCTCCGCAGGCCGCTGCCCATCCCGGACCAGTGATCAGCGAGCGAGTTTGGCCCGCTCGCTCGAGTACAAACCCCCCCCCCATTGCGTAGCCAATGGAAAGAGAGAGAGGGAAATGCGCAGCCAATGGAAAGAGACAGATAGGTCATGCTCTGGAGAGAGGCCAGATGCTCACACCCACACACCTGCAGAGTCCCCCTCACTGTAAAATGAATTAAGATGCCGTAAATCACAGTGATTTAATGCTCCCACTCAGCGTCGTGCCCTTTATAGGCCTGTGAAGAACATGGTGTTGTGCTAATGGCAGTTTTGCTAAAAAGCCCTCAAGCTATTTATATGCAATGGCTTTGAAGTCACCAGACGAGCAGATCCCCCCCCACACGCTCCATGCACGCCCACACCCAAAATTGTTATGCAGCCAGTACAATTATGTTTTGGACCTAGTTATTTTCCAGTCACGAGCCCCAGACACCGGCTGCACCGTCTTTCTTTGGAACTGAGCACACAACCGATTCTTCTAGACTGAGCGAGGCCTCCGCTGCGAGCTGAACACTCGTGTTAAGGGCTCGGCGTAAACTGGGGAAAATAAAGCTTTTCAAAAAAGGACAAATATAAATGTGTTTGTCCCTCGGGAACGTGCGCGGCTGTTTATACCCATGCAAATAAACGGATGATAAATTGCTCCCATTCATGCGCGCAAAAATAAAACTCATAAGTCAAACTCAATTCAACGATTTGAAAAAAATAATAAAAATGAAAAGGCAAGCCAAACGATACAAGTTACAAAATTGGGTTAAGGCCCAGTTTTTCACTGACATGCAAATTGATTTATGTAGCACGGGCAATTATGTATTACCTAGGTAACACACGGGGCATTTACGGAGCATCAAGGCACGATGGCTTTGCCTCGTCCAAGATTCGAACTTTCAAATCTTGTTTCTAAGTCTATTTGCCAAACCCTATGCCAGACGATGCTCTTTGGCTCAACCGGCATTCGTGTGTCGCAGGAACACAATCCCGCCTCCTGTCTTTCTGTTAGAACGCAGAACACGGCGCCCTGACCCGGCACTCGTGGCGGAGGCGGAGAAGCTCTCTCCCGCCCGACATCGCCTCCCGCGCTTGATCAACCCGGGCTGATGTAACCGCGCCGGAGCCCCCCCCCCCCCCCCTCTACGATCCTAATGGCTTTATTAAGGAAAGTGCACTTCGGCTTGGCACCCGTCCTAGCCTGATCAGCGCAGAGCCTCTGCGCGCACCCCGAACCGCGCGCGGCCGGCAGGAGGGGAGAGGAGAGGGCGGGCCGGAGAGCGAGGACTGACGGAGAGAGGATCGGCGGCGAGCTCCCTGTGCCCGCGAGTGGGGCCTCGTCGCTCGATGACGACGGCCGACGGGGTTTTATTCCGCGGTCAGGGGAAAGCTCCTGGCGCATGAAAGCGCGCGGCTGTCAGCTCCGGGGGGGAGATAAGAGTCTTTACTGTGCCCGGCTGATTCGCCACGACAGCTCGGGACCCGGATAAACAAAAAGGAAAATATATATCGGGGGGGGGGGGGGGGAGCAAAGGCAGAGCCCGTAAATCGAGCTTTCGTCAGATAGTATCAAAGGCGTCTTCGGAAGCCGATGATAATGCAACGGCTGCCGCCGTGTCACCGCGCATCAGCCGGCGGCTATTTAACTCCGCTCTGCAGCATGTCGGCTACACACCGAAGGGTGTCAGAAGCTACGTGCAGTAACGACACTGACAGCACGTAGGACGACCGAGAGCCAAAAAGGCAGCACAACCACACACCGCAGGCGTAGTGCGTTGCAACAGAACAATAACAATACACCACAATAATGACTTGGGGCCATTATGCAACTAGAGACAACTTGAGCGTCGCAACTGGGCTTTAAATCGCAAACCTGTGTCATATTAGGCCTGCAAGTGCAGTCACAGAAGGGCTGTAACTCCCACCTAACGCTGAGTTTACACTATCAAGATTTTTCCATGGTCGTGCCTCATTGAATGACTACCCAACAATTTTTTCAAGACCGGGATGAGGTCTGGATGCTTCAGCTCGCAGTCAGTATACATTCTGTCCTTTAGAGAACAGCGCCAAACAGAATTTTTATGTACTTTTTACGTACTACGTAATAGTGCCAGAGGCAATATGAGGCCTTCGACCTGCAACCAGTCCCAACAGCCAATAGGAACTGAGGACAAATGAAAAGGTAATGTAATGGAAAAGGAAACGTAATGGCCGCCATGAGGAAGGTTGTAGAGCCCCACCGCATATGGAGGAACTGCTTGAGTTGAGGCAAGAGAGGGGCTGCCTTCACAGTATAAAGAAAGACAGGAGCTGGAGGGAAATTCTCAACATCTTCAGCTGTGTATTAAGAGTACAACAAGAGTATGTGTTAATAGTCCATTAACACTCCATTAACAGTGAATACAAATTACGGGTGGAGTTGGTTTATTGCGCCTTCGGATGTGTTGAGGTTTTTGGTTTCACACCCGATGTATTGTTTGCATTGGAGCTTTTTTTTTTTCCAGATCGGACTAAAAAAAAAAAACACATCAGTAACACCCTGCCACTTCTACTTCCGCCATTTTCACATCAAACTAGTTCGCTGTCAGGCCTGCTATTGTTCAATGTGGGAGGTAGAAAAATTACCCTCTCATATAGCTACTTAGCATGCAAATATCTTCACCCGCTGAGACCTGCAAGGTTTTGCTGGACAGTGTCTACTATCAGCTAGTTAGCTTAAGAAGTTATATATTCCCCAAACCTGGTTAACATACACATGTATTTCAATATTTACATTTGAAAATGCAATCTTTGATGCATACCTGGAAGGTGGTTAAGAGGCAGTTTAGTTGAGCTGCTTGACTATTCTTCCCCACACTCATTTCTTTTCTGAGATTTCAGCTTATATTCTGTAAAGTTCCCATACAGCAGAGAGCAGGGCGGATAGTATTTTTCTGCTAATAGCTGTCAACTGCAGGTGCGGGTACGTTTTGTGGTGCTCGCGTGCATTAATTATGTCATGCCCACCCTTCAATATTGGAGTGTTACATTTATCCAAATCCACAAGTTGTCAGGGGTTGAGTAATTGAACGGGGGATGTACTTAGAATACAATCATGACAAATCAAATACTTATATTTGAAGTGACTGAAGGATTTTCAATTACATCCTTAAAATGCTACAGGTTTTCTTAAAATACTTTGAAAATACCTTGACTGAATGCTATGCCAAAGCGTACTGGCCAGTGCAAGCAATATAAAGGCTTATGGGAAAAAGTCCATAGATAAATGATAAAATTCGAATGAAATAGTGTGTTTATTATTTTATGAGACGAAAGATGTGCCCCATTTAACTTTAAATGCCTGCTGACAAATTCTGGAACAAAAAAACTGGAAAATATCTGTCTGCTTGCCAATTTGGACTAAAATCTGAAGTGCAACTTGGCTTATTTTCCTGTTGAATCATGCAAATGTGGGCAAATGTTAACTTGTGTACACTACTAGGAGCGCATGTTGTAATTAAAACATTAAATAATCATGTTGTGTTTGTTGTTCTACATAAAGCCATCGAGTTTGGGAGCATTTCAAAACGAATCCATGAAAATTAAATATGTTGTAACTATAAACACAAACATTTAGTCAATCGATTACTTCGAATACACGCAGTTCCAATAGCTTTCAAACGCATACAAAATCCAAACATATTTCAGAGTACATTCAAATATTTAAATACCATGTATTTTAAAATCATAAAATATAAGTATTATAAAAAAAGTATTGTACATCTGAAAAATATTGAAATATTTAAACATTCATTTGACTATGATGTTCATATTTTTAAAACCAATCTAGGCGAATGGTTCTGGAAGCACTGTAAGATGAAGAAGTCTGAAAATGGGTCACCCAGATGGAATTCATTAGTAGTCAACAGACCATAATTAGGTAAACATTTTACTTATTTATTTACTTTGAAAGTAAGCTCAATACAATTGTCTAGATGTGCCACTGCAGTTAAGTGATATGCACACCCTTGTTGTCACGTACAATGCTATCCGGGCATTTGTTTAGTGCAATTTTTCAACTTCTAGAATAAAGGCAATTGCTTCTATCTGCTTCGCAATCGACTGGTGCATAATCAGCATCATGTCTTGTACAGATATGTACCTGGAAGAACTGAAAAGCATGAATAGTTCAAACTTCGCAGATTATCCATTTGCATCGATGTTTAATATCTTCCTCATGGGAATGACAATAATGTCTCGGGACCTATCGATATCAACGCGCTAACCACTTCACTGCACTGCTGCGTACCATATCAGGACACCAGTGTAGATATAAAAGAAATGTACTATTACTGAAGTTACTATTACAAGCTCTGAAACTGCAGAATTCTAAATTAGGTTTGTGAGAGATGAGTTTGCAGAAGTTAATAACTTATTTCTCTAATTATTTTTTAATGAAGCATTTTCATTTTAAGCCATTAAATCAATCCTGCCCAAAAAAGGTTCTATGAAATAAGATTGCAGTCTTCATTTCATTAAAAGTAGACCACATTGTTCACTCAAATATTCATCTCCCACAAGCCTTTTCTGTATGTCCTATTTTCATACATTGGCTCCAGAATCCAAATCTAAAAGTTGTTCATTCTACCACTTAACTGCAAAAAATGTATGTATATAGCCTTATGTATTGATATTTATTATTATTAATAATATGACCATTAATAGTACCACTCCTACTACAAGTGGTACGTCAACTGTTTTCAGTAAAATTAACACTAGCGCCATTGTGATCAATATTACTCCCAAACACAGTTTTAGCTGTGAGGCATGTATACACATTTGCGAAATAGAGCTACTCTGCAACCTGTTCGAGATTTTGAGATTCAACACACATTTTCAAGGGAAAACACTACAGTAACTTCAGAGAAAAATTTCATCCTGCAGGCTAGGAGAGAGAGAAGGAAAGAGAGTGAGAGAAAAGAGTGGGAGGGGGAATGGGGGGATAAACAGTCTAAGGGATGGGGGGAGGGAGGGGGAGAGGGAGAGAGAGAGAGAGGGGGAGAGAGACAACGCGAGCCAAGAAGGAGACCGTTATGCCCTTCATGGCCATCAGAGTTGAGCCGTCACATGCCACCCCCCCCCCCCCCCCCCTCCCCCCTGCCCCCTAAGGCGGCGAGAGCCAGGGCTGCCCCTCCGGGCGGCCGTCTCATGTCACTGTAACCTCGGGGGCGTGACGGTCAAAGCCGCTCCTGCCTGGCTCGCGTCAGTCCTGACTTGCGAGGGGGGGGGGCTAATCATGGCCGTCGTTTCTTCTCCAAGTCCGCGGAGCGGCTACCGGGTATGGCTCGCACGAGAGGCGAGAGTCCCAGGATCCCCCGCTCCTCCTGTCGCGAGCCCCACTTTCGCTGCCTGGATGCGGAGCGAGCGCTCCTCGTCGCCGCCTGCCTCGTTTCCCCGCCGCCCCTCTGAGGACTCCCGTATTTTTAGTGCCGCGGTTGGCAACACGGCAGAAGGTAACAAACACTGTGAATAATAATGTAAATTAGGGGGAAAAAGCCTGGGTTTGCCGGTGGCAGCGCGAGGCCTGCCTTTGAGTTAGCAAGAACCGCTCTTTCAAGTCTGTCCATGGGGCTGCAGCATTTAAACGTGTAAACTAGCTCGACTTCGCGCCCCAATTACTAACAGGCGCTGTTGGTGTTTCGCTGATAGGGAGCTCAATTTAAAACTCGCATGTGTTCTTTGCCCTGAATCTAGCGGTTACTGGTGTGCAACGTGTTATTTTGAATCCTAGTTCCACAGGGGGGGGGGGGGGGGGGTTGTAAATCAGGCCGCCAACATGACCCTCTCGGATATTGCAGAAAAGGCAGCACATTTGCTGTAAATGTCAGTGTGGCAATTGTTCGAATGACGTGCTAGTGGCGAAATTGAACTGGAATATTTGGGAAACAAAGAGCGTCGCGGCACTGTCTTTCTGAAAAGCGGCAATAAGGCCTTGTTAGAAATCCTTATTTGCGTGCCAGGGGGATAGCTGATTGCCATCTCCTCAGTGCCATTTTAATGAACGCGGCAAGTCGGCTCAAATTATGCAAATGACGGGGAGCCATTGAAGCATGAGGGTGAACAGCGGCGTGTTTTATTTGTCCATCATTACGAATAACGGGTGGCTTGAGCTTCTCATCCGCCGAGGTGGGGGGGGGGGGCAACAGGTCCTCGCACCCACTTTACGGTTATGTGGAAAATATTAAAGAAGTTGTTGTTTTTAAATTGGAGAGTACATTTCTTTCGAAGTCTCTGAGGTTCAATATTTCTTCCAGGGCACGGTGCACAAAGCCGACTCCCGCAAGAGACAGCGTCCGGAAGGAAGCGCCGGGGAGCACGTTCGGCAGAGCCCCGGCCGTGCCCGCTCGGCGGCTCGCTCTGCGCATAAATGATCTGTGACTGTGTGGGCGGACTCATTCAGACCACGGCATGACGCATGCGGGCGATTTATGCTCCAGAAGGTTTTTATGTTAGCGCCGCATATTCATTTTTCATATTTGTCTGCAAAATATTCTCGCTGCGTGCCTTGGGGCTATTCCGAATGTGCAGACTCCAAAAGAATCACTCATTAATATTCATGCTTTCTTTTTCTGTTAATGTCACAGTAAACTGTGAAAGATCCAGCTCAGGAGCTCATTGTCACCCCCCCCCCCCCAGAGAAACATTGACATGGCTGACTGGTCCAGTGTGGGGCCCTCTGAAACGCCCGTGTTCCAACTGAGCATGTGCAAGGACGATTGCCGGGGTTCCACCGGGGGACGCATGCGTTTCTTGCGCCAGGCTTGGCGGCGACGCGCGTTACAGGGGGCGGGCAGGGAATTGGGTGGAGCTCTAGAGTCCTCACATAGCACCTGCCCTACTTTCCTTTGACTAATGAACCCGAGGCGTCCTGAATCTGTCCGGCGTCGGGCGGAGCGGGGCCCCTGGGCCGGCACACTCCGCGTGGCGCGGGGGAGGTGATGGATGCCCCTCTCTGTTGGACCAGCAGCTAGCCTTCCCCCGCGTTCCGAGGCGCTTCCGCTGCCAGGCCTTGGCCAGCCAGCTGACGCGCGGGCGCAGCAGGACCTCGTCGTCCCGGCGACCAATTATGAAACCAGCGTCTCGCGTCAGAAGCCAAATCCAGTTGCGTCCTTTAAAAACCGAAGCTGGCGCTCGGGTCATTTTTCTCAGGCGCTTACATATCTTTAGATGTTCCTGGGATACCGTAGCTATCGGCCCTCAGCAGCTACGTTTTGATCTGCTTTTGAGGATACGTCACTAAGCCTCCTGCTTCTAATTGTGGATCTGTCATCGCTCCTGTCAGCTCGCATTAGACCAGAGAAGGGTGGGAGTGGGAGGGGGGGGGGGGGGGGGGGGGTGGTGGTGGTGAGGCTTGGAGCACACTTCCTCAGCAGGCTGCTAACACAGGGCCTGGTCGTTGACGGAGCTACAAATCTATTAGCGTCAGACGCGCTCGCTCCGTCTCCAAGGGAGCCAGCCCTTAAGCCCAAGCCTTGTGAAAATTTCTAATTTGAGGGAAACAACCAATTAAATAGTAATAAGGTGATAGAGAAACAGAAAACAGCTTTAGGTCCAATGGGCCCTAAAAAATGTTTTATTTTTTTATTTTTTTAAATGTTGATAGCCTTCGCTACTGTGACCTCTCTTGTGGAAAACAGCTACAACTAGCAACTTCTAACGTCTGATTATCATTGTGGGACCGCAGACTACAGCTAAATGATCATCCAATAATTACAAAATGTTAATTCTAACTACCTACAGTACATACATAGCAAACCTACTGCAGCCATCATGGATATATTGCTAATAGGCAACTTGTACTGCGCCGCTCCTTTGCTTTTGAACACATGCAGAGAGCGTAAGTGTTTACCACATTTTTCCAGACAAATTTAAAGCAATGCACTGAAAATGCACTGCAGTCAGGCACACTCTGGGCAAACCGACTTCCCCAAGCTGTAAAGCGAGCAGACCTCTAAGACTTATTACAAAGTTAAGAACGATTCAGGCTCACATTCTCCCTGTTCCCGCACACAATGTGCTTCACCTCAAACTCTCTAGCGTGGCTCCTCCACAGGCTTAATATCCTGGCTTTAGGAGAACGGCTCACAGTTAATTAATTTCTAAATCCATTCCATTCAAAAAAAAGACGCGATATTCTCAACGTCCCGCTTTTAGAGGATGTGCATTTTACTTCAGTTTTCAATGAAGACGCTCAACAAAACCCCCATCATCTCAATTTAACATGACGGGACCTGTCTATAAACGTTTCCACCTACGTGTATTATTTTCCCGTGCTAGTCCATTTACATTTTCATCTTCTTCTTTGGTTTCACGCGTAATTGAAGTAGCTTTTTTGTGAATAGGCATTAAACGCTTCTAATTTCTCCGCCGATTCCTTTTCAGATTTTCATACAAAAAAGCAATCAGTGTGAATTCTTTGTTTAGTTTTTTTTAAATAGAATTGCGCTTATTAAAAATGGGCAGTATCACTCGAGAAAAAAGCATTATTAAAAGACTTTGAGATGATAGACATCAGCTTTAACTAAGATCAAGAACATTTAAAGTATGACTGAAACCACACATAAATATAATCAATTCAGTAGTGAATTAAAGGTTGCAGATTAAAAAAGTGACTTCTTGACTGTGTAACTTCCTTTCGTGTGGTAAAACTGGGTACTTTTTCCATGCAGAAGCGTACACCTCCCCGGCCACGGGGGGAGCCGTCCAGCGAGCGCGTACTCTCAGTCGGCTTCTCTCAGGTCGATACGAGTCGGCCGCTTTGTTTAGCGGACAAATAGCCGCTTCCTATTCCTCAGCAGTATTTTGTACCCTCTTTTCTCTCAAGGAGTATTGATGATTGATCTTCTGTAGGGCTGGATCCGTATTTCGTCCCTTACGGACGCAGATAAAACCGTGTGAAGTCGTTTGATGGAGACGACTGGCTGTCACGGAACGGAGAGCTTTACGCGCTCACAAAGACCATCGGGGGAACCGAAGGAGCGGTGACATTGAGAAACCTCGCGACCCCCCACCCCCACTCCCCCACTCGCAGAGATCTGGGAATTGAATGAATTTTGGGGGGCAGGACACGGCGGGAACCGGATTATGGTCATGAAGGTCACGGGTTTGTGCCCCTCCCCCCTCCGCATCAGAACGCATCCTGCCTCGCGAACGATGTTTTTTTCTTCTTCTCCGCAGCGGTGGAGAGTGGCAGCTGCTCCTCGGAAAACCGGAGTGCTTTCGCGCCGCTTGTCCGTATCCGGTAAAATGGCGGACGGGGTCTCAGGGGGCAGATCCACCTGGCACGGCTGGCCGGGGAGGGCTACCTGGGGCTTTGGCCGGTCTGCGAAGCAGCGGCGTCGGGCCTCGGACGGAGCTCGGAGGTGGCAGATGGCCTCGGGCTGTTAACGGGGCCCGTATGGACGCAGGTGTCCAGCGCGGTCCTTTATTTAACAGCTTGTGTTCATCACTACGTCTCGGTGCAACACAGGGGGGCGGTTGGTGCAGAGTCAAACGAATGCAACAAGATGGAGAACGGAGCTATCGCGGCGGGCCTCGAGGGGGCAGGAGCTGCTTTCCAACAGCACGGCGCGTCGAAGTAAGCACAGGCGTGCCGCTACACACGTGACAATGCACTATATGCACTGTTGAGCAACTCCGGTTGGATCAAATTTGCAACACGGCTCACTTTAGGCCTTTCTCCCCATCTACCCAAAGAACAAAGAGGTACTTTTGCTTTTGTTTGCTTTTGAGGGGCTCGGTTTCTGTGGACTTAAGTTTTTTTCGGGGGGGGGGGGGGGTTGTTGTAAATGATATTCAGAACTTGAAACCACGCCTTTTAAAACTCCTTATTGTCAAATACTTATATTTTCTGTTAATTATCTGATAGAAATGTGAGCATTAAACAGAAATTATTCACACTTTTCACTGATAAAACACTGAAAATATACCTCCGTCTGTATAACCGCCTGATTGTTGAGCCCATCTGAAGTTGAGTTCTCCAGGGAAGAAGGCTTCTGAGGTAACGGTAGCAGAATAATAAAAACAGAAACAAAGGTACTCATGCTGCATGCATTCATGTGTTGTCTGACACATTGATGGTTGTACGTATTCATTAGTGCTTGAGGTAGTTTGAGTTTGGTTGGTATAGCCAGAGGCCGTCTGCTTATCGATGGACCGCCGCTCCCCCTTCAATGGTTCCTCACTGATGCAATGTCTTTTATAACAAGGCAATATTTTTTACTTTTATTTATTTACCCTTTGTTTTACCAGGAGTCCCACTGAGATTAATAACTCTCTATATACGGCATTCCAAGCTCGCTTTTAACTCATTGTCCAACCCTTGTATCTTTCAACTTATTGCTTTTCTTGGTTAATAACTTTCAGCTTCTCTATAATCGATAATATACATTCTTTGACAGTTCATCTTTCTAGCCTAATGTTTACACCTTTTGAGGTCAGAAAATGGACATGCATGTGCATGTTAATTAAAAGCCAACTCCACAAGCAGAAATGATCTGAATCCATTAATTATCCGAGAGAGAGGGTACACTACCAAGATTAGACAAGAGGTATGTCAGCAAATTTCAAAAGAATACAATGTGAGCTGTTTGAACAAAGGGGCCAGAACAAAATTAAACAGTTTCCAAAAGAGGCCAAAGATACTGGGTCACTGATAGAAGATGTAGGCCATTGTTTTGAAAGCTAAGGTAGATAGAAATTTTTCTAAAAAGTTCCAATTACATTCTGCTGAGGGCTTGTTTGATTATTGTTTATTAATTTAAAATAAGATTCATAGCTGCAAAATGAGAGCCTGTTTTAAAAAAAACTCAAGAACATAACTAACAATCGATCGATAATTTTAATCGATAATTGGAATTGTTGCTCAATGTAAGTGACAATTCCAATAAATGACTGAAATTAAATCCAGTGCATTTTGACTTCACTTTCATAGTTTCATGAGCATTACAGAGAGTTCTGAATGTTACCCATTGCAGAATTCTTGGAAACTCTAGGAGGAGAGGTTCCACCTACACATTCTACCTAGAGATTCCACCTAGGAGAATATGTCTTCTACCTAGATACGTATAATTTAAGGTAGACTCAACCACTTTGCAAAGTGCACGACTGGTTAACACGAGGAAACAGTTACGCTGTACACTCTCAGCTACACTGGAAACAGGTCACCTTATCAGCCTTTCAGCTTTATGCCAATAGCTTTGGTCATTATATTGTTTTTTAAAGCATTGCCAGTCCATTGCCAGTTTTTTTAAGCATTGCCTTCCACCATATAAAAAAGTACAGTGATTGTACAGAAATACAAGATTATTTTTTCATTAGATTGTTTTCCCACAGTTGCTAAAAGAACTGTACGATCATCTCATTATTTCATAAAACATGTTTTTTTCTCTCTAAAACTAACAATGAAATAATTTCCTGGGGTTTGCCACTGTACCTAAATAAGGAGGCACGTTGATGTCCAATTCCATTTTAATCACACGGCAATAAGAACATAAGAAAACAAAACAAACCCATTCAGCATAATGTACAGTAAAAGTCTGAAATAATTTCACAGTAATTGTGTAATTTCTTTCGCTCTTCAGCTTATTTACACTGCTTGTGTACCTGACATTTGGTATCTGCTTTGAAATATCTTTTTCCTCGAGAAGAAAACAGTAAAAATTCACTTTGTGCTCTGTAAGTTCTTGAGAACGGAGAAGACGGAAGATGACAGCACCACGGACGGGCAGAAGCAGGTCATCAAGACCTGATTGTCACGGATGGCCAAAACCTCACCTGCCTTCTACAGCAATAAGCTGGGTCAATCGTTGCCATAACTCTGGGGGGGTGGCTGGCCACAGACCAGATGAGAGCAGTGCATGATGGGAGCACAGAGCTACCGTTTTCACAGCGTGCTGGAACAGCGGAGCAGATGAACCTTTCCTTCAGCTGGTACACACCTACGCACTGGGTGTGTGTAGGCCGACCCTGGTATGGAACCCGGCTTCTTTCCAACCCCAATGACCCATGCGGCTGTGCCACAAACACTCAGATTGGACAGAAGAGTCTTGCAGCCCACACTTTAAGACTACCATAAAAAAAATTGTCTGATACCATGTACATTTTGTTTTTTTTTCTTCATGAATCGTTATGGTGTAACATGGCTAAGAGCAAAGCACTGCTAGATCTGCTACAAAACAACGAAACACTAACCGTATATACCGCTTAAAAACTGAACCGCCAGGTTAATGTACTTCAGTCGGTCGTAATGAAATCTCCATAGTGTGCCGCAAGCCGTTTCAATGGCAACCCAACAATTTGGAGTGAACGCTTATCTCGACCAATCCGCAATAAAGTTATGATAATTTTGTTATGCTCTACCTCAAGGTGTACTGTGAATATAAATATGGGAATAGTTTAATGTTTTATAACGCCCTTAACAATTGTATTTCTTTAAAGCGGGCGCACACATTCAGTGTTGAGTGTAATTTTCTAAGACCTACGGTAGTCATCGTTTCCCATTTTCTTTTTGTGAAGATAACAGCACAAGAGGCGAAAAATAACACGGAAAGACATATTCAATGTCACCAAAGTTAAATATGCAAACAATTATGCTTAAAACGCATGGCTTCAAATACAGGTTTTCTGGAGGACAGACAGCCTATTCATTTTGCTGATGTAAGCAGTGAAACATATTAATAAAGCATGCCTGCAAGGGACAGAACGACACCCCACTGTGCGACTACGGTAATGAGAAAATGGTACCCTAACCTCAAATGGTCTCCATTTACAAGGACAATTTCACGATAGTCAGATAATTGAAATCAAAATGGCCGCTGGTGTTGCCTGTGCCAAGATCGGTTGTGGATGTGGAGGGAAAGGGAAAACTAGTCTCTATTTACATAATTTGCCTAAAAACTTTCTTATAAATGTATGCAGTTCATTTCTTCGAAAAAGATGGCAAGAGCAGCCCTTCCAGACAGATATGCAGTACCCATTTTACAGATGAATACCCTCCCAACTTGGTGCACATATCTTTGCTAAGTTATAAATTACTGTTAGATATGTATCGCCCGCATTTCAGGTAATGGGTACTGCCAGTGGTGTATTGCGATCGCCCTAGATGTCTTCCACTTATGTGCGCTGTGAAACTCAAAACAGAGCAAAGAAATGGAAATTATATTATGACAGCGAGGTTGGGAACGGCGAGCAAGTGAAAGTTCGCAACTTGTCACACGTTTTGCATTTAATGTTCACATTTTGGATAAATGGATCAAGCGTTTTTCCACAAATCTAATAATTTACTTGTGGAAAAGTGTGGACCCAAATAAAATATATCACCCAAAGTAATGCATGTTTTAGTTTTCAGAACACATCCTCCTCTTGTGTATCCCCAATCATACAGGCTCAAATAAGCACACAGGCCAGGTCAGTTTGGAATTGATTATGAAGCAACTTACAGTATTTTTCCAGAAATTACATGTCACATTTCCTTGTGCAAAGAACATAAAACAGTGTGGGTAAGTAACTAGATCTAACAACAGCTGCTTCTGAAATTGAAAACATCTGGGGTAAACTCCGCAAGAGTGACTCTCTGCAGTACCACTTCCAATTTCCACTTTTCCACAACAAACAGATTCACATCACCGCAATTAATTGTAAACAGTTTCAATTGTCGTAAACAGCTCAATGGATAGTTTGCTTTGGCAATCCAATATCGACACTGCAGAGCAAGGCTTTCCAAAACCCTATAAATGTGCGCATCGTAACATTAGGGCCGTGCTCAATCGCTCCTCGACGGGGACGGAGGGGAGGCAAAATCATCCTCCTCAAAAGTTGAACAGCCGTCATCCTTATTGAAACTCGTTCTGTCGAGCCCTTGAATTGTTTCTCCACAACTGATGAATGTGCGCTAACGATAAAGGCTGGTTTGCTTTGAGATTATAAGGGCGTCGGGGAAGTGTGGCTCAGGTGTTTGATGTCGGGTAATTTAAATACACGGGACTGTCAAGTCGAGGCAAAGACAATGAATGTCTTAGAACGAGTAGACACACCTCCAGCCTCAAGACGGATGACGGTTCAACCTGCACACAAACATTTCAAAGCTAATTATGATCATCATATTTCATAGCGATGTTGACAAAAAGGTATCAGCTTCATTGCCGTAGCGCTGAACACACTTTGAAATACAAAAATGTACAAGTTCTTCAAAAGGCATAATAAAGTGTTTAGTACCGTTTTGCAAAACCCTGCACATTCCTCTATTGCGGCAGTATATCCCACATGGCTGTCACCAAGCTTCATTTGCAAAGTCGCTATCTTGAGAAAAACATTTTAAACCGAAAATGTCATACATTCCTGCATTTCAACATTCTAAACTAGGCCCTTATGGAAATGTAATATACTGCAGTATATTGTAAATATATTACAATTATCGTCACAATATATTTAAAATATACTGCAGTATATAACATTTCCATAAGGGGGGGCACACTTTGCTGTTTTCTAGCAATGGCAATAACTATAATTGATTGTATCACTAGCTGGATAGAGAGATTTGAATTTTTTTTTTTTTATAGCCTTAAAAATGTTAATTCATTTTATTCTATCACACAAAAACCGGACAGAACAGAAGACCGCAAAAAAAGTGTTCAATTTCCCTGCATAGTGATCAGTCATAAACAATGGTTTGACAACCCAGTCTGTGCCTCGCCTGGACTCGTACCCAACGCCATAAAGTGCAGCTGCCTATGAGTAGTGTATCGGAGGCAGCTAACAATTGGAAAACCTTCCAGTGTCGTGCACACTCCACATTTTGAAGAATGGCTGTGGTGATATAAGGTTGGGGCCATGTTTCTAGCTGTCTCCAGCACTCATGACGTGCCACGGGCTCTCCGAATCCGCTAGGTCTGAA
This sequence comes from Synaphobranchus kaupii, assembly GCA_029718625.1. NCBI lineage: Eukaryota > Metazoa > Chordata > Actinopteri > Anguilliformes > Synaphobranchidae > Synaphobranchus > Synaphobranchus kaupii. The sequence goes on along the minus strand of CM056376.1, from coordinate 52,248,759 downwards.
ACGCACGACCGAAGCTCACGCTGTCACGTGGGATCCTGTAAGCCCCCTTGTTGCTGCCGCCCCCTGGCCCCGCCCCCCTGGCCATGCTCAGGCTCCCACTGGGGGAATACGGGCAAGCAGCAAGGGTGGATTTGCATGGCCGAAGCTGATTGGACGGGCTTTGGCGTGCCTGACGGAACTTCCATTAGGGCTCTTGCTTTATATAAAAGGCAGTTTTGGTTGTTTCAGGTAAGACTGCTTTTCTATCACAGTGAAATATTTGCTGAGCGTTCACTACATATTTCAAATTTGCCTTTAAAACTCATAAGTAAACTCAGATGGTGATTTTGTTTGACTACTTTTGAATACTTTTTTTGAACAGGTGTCAAATTGACTACCAGATATTGCTCACAGTGGAGGATCTTCCACAAAGAATCTAACAAAAAAATTAAATAATAATAAGACCAGACCTGTAATTTTTTACACAGTTTCAAGACTAGACCCCATGATCTAACTCCACGCCAGCAGAAGCAAAATTAAGTCTGAAAAGACTGTCCTGTACCAACATTACTTTTAAAAACCAAGAGCAAGGTCTTAACCTCAGTGGCATAATAAACAATGCAGCCTTCATAGATGTTATTCAATTCATGTTCTGAATTAATGACTCTTTTCATCTCAGATTCAGGACAATGAAACCTTAGATCCAAAGCAGATTATTATCCTGCAATCATGGTTCAAATAAAAAGAAATCGATCTGTATGATTACCGGACCAATTTTATTGCTTTTTAAGGTTGCGAGATCACAAAAGACGTTTCACAAAGCAGACCAAATCAATTTCAGCAATATGGAGACTTCCAACGGATTTACAAATTCCATTAAATACCAATAACAACATGGATTTGTAACATTGCGCTAATGGTTATTAAGAGTAATATTATATTGTGATTAAATAATAAATGATCCATGTTAATTTGCCGTGTGAAGCGGCTTATGTGTACACCCTTACGTATTGCCTCACTTCCATTTCCTGTAAAACATAATGCACAATTGGCGGTCTGAATTAATGAATGAATGTTAATTGTGTTTATGAATTGTCATCCATTTATTGTAATAAATTGGCCTACTGAAGAAAACAAACTCAAATCAATGACAATCACAGCTCTGTCTAGCCGTCTACTAAATGATTAATATTAGGTAATTGGCACCCCTTTAACGGGAGAAAGCATAACACCATTACTGCTATTACATACAACAGTGCCCGGTATCTCAGTGGAATGGACACAACTTAAGGCAGAATTATCTTTAAATACCCTTAACGTCGCGATAAATACTTCTATATTGTCTTCCAACTTAACATTTAATTAGCAAGTTTCTTCACAAACGGTAAATTAGTCACCCTGGTATTGCGCTGAAAAGGGAATTAAAAATGGGCACTTGCGAATGCCCTCTTTTATGAAGTCGTAATTCATTTCTTGATTCACTTAACGCGGGGGCACTGGTGCATTTATGTCTCTTTGCTGCTTCCGAGCCGAGCTACGCCAGAAGCGAGGACGCTGAAGAGGCTCGGGACGCCAGCGTATGAGGGGAATATGCTTTCAGTACTCGTGACACGAAGGCCACGCCGGACCGCGCGCCTGTCTCCTCGCTGTTTGGACTGCGTTGATCGGGCCACGGCGCGCTCCTATCAGGCTAATTGCGTTTTACTGGTGTCACGCCTCACCCCCACCCCCCCCCGCCCCCCGCCAACACTCCCTTATAGCCTTCGTGCCCAGGAAGCCAGATTAAAAGAACGGAGGCCGGTAGAGCAGACAGCCGCAGCTGCTGCAAAGCACGGTGATGTACGGCGGGAAAAAAACACCTCCTGCGTGAACACCTCCCCGCAACAGACATCGCCCCGCGGGCCGCTTAATAATACATCACTGCGTCCGTCACTTACCGAGCTTCCGTCTTGCCGGGAGAGCAGGCCCTCCTTTTCAACTCGCCGCGCGCAGTATCATGACAACCGGCGCTTGGCCTGGGGTGGGCGGTATGTAACGGCTTTAAAAAACGCCGAAGGGCCCGGCGTAAACGCCGATGTGTGCGAACAACGGCGTTTAATGCCGCCAGCTGCCATGTTGTGGACTTTGACGGTTTGTCTTACCTATCGGGATTAACCTGCGCAAGCTAGGCTAAAAGACCGAAACACGCGAACACGCTAAAAATATATAGACAATATATACAATTAGACTTCCCTGACTTACTACAGTTTAAATGTGTCTATTAAATGCTCACATTGTTGCTTCTAACCTAACCAAGAGTTAGCTTGCTTCAGCTGCCAAAGTTATTAAATGCACCTTTTTAAAATTCTGTCTTGCTAGGAGGAACTATATTCTGTAAATGAAATAACTGTATTCTGCTTTAGCATTGTACCGCAATCCCATCATGCACGTCACCAGCGTCTCATAGATAAAGACTGCACAAACTATGAGAGCTTGAGGCAAGGGAAACATGAAAATGGCTGTGTACACCGTCTCTCAAGATATAGTTTAAAAAAGTCGCACTCTAATATTTTGTTGGACCGCCTTTAGCTTTGATTATGGCACGCATTTGTCGTGGCATTGTTTCGACAACCTTGTGCAACGTCACAACATTTATTTCCATCCAGAGTTGAATTAATTTTTGGCCGAGATCTTGTATTGACAACGGGAGAGTCGAACCATTCCGTAAAGTCTTCTCCAGCACATCCCAAATACTTTCAATGGGGTTAAGGTCATGACTCTGGTGGCCAATTCATGTGTGAAAATGATTCCTCATGCTCCCTGAACCACTCTTTCACAATTTGAGCCCGATGAATCTTGGCATTGTCGTCCTGGAATATGCCCATTGATGGGATAACCTGGTCATTCAGTACATTCAGGTACTCAGCTGACTTCATTTTATTGCTGCATAACGTTGCTGAGCCTAGACCTGACCAATTGAAGGAACCCCAGATCATAACACTGCCTCCAGAGGCTTGTACAGTGGGCACTATGCATGACGGGTGCAACGGTGACTTTTTTTTTGGCCAGGCAGTGTGTATTGCACTGAGGGCATGAATACCAATGTCCATATACTTTTTGTATTAAGCATCACCTTTAACTTTACCTTTATCATTAAAGCAGGGTATTAACCGCACTGAGCTCTGGGCTTTTACATTATCGTCTGGAGATAGTAAAAATACTAACTTTCCATTTACTTATCCAGGTGAAGTTTAGTAAATACAAGATAAATGCAATAAGAGTTTAAAAAAAGAGTAAGCTTTATGTGGCAAAATATGAAAAATACCCTTTACCATGTTCATAATATGACAATAAATCTATTTCATTACACGGTTACATATCGCATACACACATATGGTGAGAGCAGGACACAAACTTTCGTTTGACTCGCTTGAGTCAAAAACAAGTTTGGTTCGCTTCATTTGGAACGACATGTAAAATCAAGGGTGCAAATTAAACAAATCAATACCACTGCAGCCTGCAGGCCTCAGATCATTTGAAACCGATCAGTAGGTCTACAATGCTTGTCCACCAAAAAATGTGCAGGATGGAAAGCAAAGGCATTCGAGTACACCTGGAAACAAGGTGCTCGAAAAGAGCATCGAACCATGAACCTGAAGTGGCGCGTTTGCCGTTTGGTTTAGCCGTCTTGTACACATCCAACTTAATTCATAAATTACCTCTGAAAGGACAGTGTCTTTCTGAGGCATACTAGGCAAGACCGTCTCATAATGTTCCATTACTACTCAAATGAAGCCGTAAAAGGTCCCTTAACACAGAAAAAGCAAGAGCTCAAAAAGCAGCCTGTCTGTATTCTCCACCATTCATCTGCATTTCCCACAAAACATCTGCTGCAGGTGGTCTCCACGCAAACCGAGAGCGACTAAAAAAACTGAGGCAAAAAAAGCAGCCTTATCCAGGTCCGTGCGCGGCCGCGAGAAGACCGGCCGCATTAACCTGAATTTACGAAGTAATTCCATTTTGGTCGGATTTTCCAGGTGTTGAACAAAACAAAATTAAATAGTCATTTTTCTAACCTTCCAATTCCATTAGCATTTTACTGGCATTTATGTTACGGTGTTGTTACGGGTCAATGTAAAAATAAATAAATTTAAAAAAATAAACATAAAAGTTCCAAATATCTTTTTATACATGCGTTTCGTAATTCTCGAGCAAGTCTTAAAGGCATTTGCTGAAAAAAATCACCAATTTGAAATTATACAAAAACAAAAAAAGTTGTTTTGGGTCATGTCATATAGACTAACATAATAAGAAGGTTGAAAACCGGTTTGGTGTAAACTGTGCCAGGGTTCCAGGGAACCTGGAGGGAAAGTGCCTAGAGAGGAACTTCAGCCGCCGGGATACGCCACGTACACAACGCCGCGTACGCAACGCCCTGTGGCTAAATTAGGAAGTGCATGTTTCAGCTGCGCTGCCAGCTCATTTATCCCTTGCTAAAAGCGTCACCCCTTTGTGAATCTGCTCCTTAATTAGTTGGGGGAATTATGCATGACTTCCAAAAAAATAAAAAGTCAAGATTAATTGCAATGGAATACAAACTATTCTTTAAATCTTTTGCATAGATCAAGGGTGCCAGCGTGCTGTACGTGTGAGAAATGGGTTATCTAATGAAGCCTTTATTGTATCCGAGACGGCTCAGGTATGTAATGCGTCATAACAAAAGCAGTCCAGTGGGCGAGGTTATCCAACTTCATTTTAAAAATTAATTAGCTGACCTGAAAAGAACTGTTGTTCTTCACGACTCCGTGGATCCAAGCAGCAAAACAGCCTGTACTCTAGTTTTATTTGACCTTAACACCGCACGAGAAGAATAGTAGCGCACAGTGAGGAAATGACTTCTTACAAATTCGCCGATGAGACGTTTTCCCTGTGTAATTGCGTGATTGACAGGCTTCAGTCCTGGAGGCTCCTAATCTTCTGACCTTGGCTCTGATACATGAAAGGGTTCTGACTGAACAAAAAAGCACTGCCACGCCACTCTATCTTGACACGACACATTGACAACCCTGCCCCCTCTCTGTCACATTCCCCATGGCTTTATTAATGAGTGACTGTCTGCACCAGGAACAAGAGGCACGCCATTATGCAGCCTTTGATTTCATGGAGGCCAAATCTACATGCAATATTCTTCTCAACTTTCGACTTACTGCCAGAGATCAATCTCTGTCACTCCGCCCACGCGCGCACGTACACAGAGAACACACACACACATGTGCACGCGCGCACACACACACACACATACACACACACACAAACAAACAAGCGTGCATGCACACAGATAACACACATACACGCGCACACACACACGCACACACAAATAAACAAGTAAGCATGCACGCACAAAGAGAACACACACACAAGCACACAAACAAATAAGCAAGCGTGCACGCACACAGAGAACACACACACACATGTGCACGCACACACACACACGCGAGCACACAAACAAATAAGTAAGCGTGCATGCACACAGAGAACACACACAAACACGTGCACACACACACACACACACACAGACACGCAGCTCACACACACAAACACACAGACACGCAGCACATACAAACACACAGACACGCAGCACACACACACACACACACACAGACACACAGCACATACAAACACACAGACACGCAGCACACACACACAAACACACAGACATGCAGCACACACACACACACACACACACAAACACACAGACACGCAGCACGCACACACACACACACACACACACACACACATACATACATAAGCATGTGTGCTCGGCATGCGGCGCACGACAGGAAAAATAAATATGGTCTCCCCCGTGATCAATGAAATTGCATTAAATATGGCCTGCAGCACTGCGCTGCGGAACACCATAAGGGACGAGCTGCGCTGGCCCGTGTGGTCCGCTCTCCGGCAGACACGCGCGGAGGGGGGGGGGGCCCGCTGCCGATCGATAGAAGGTGATCCTTTGGCAACCTTTCGCCGGGGAGCGTCCGCGCTGCCGGGCTCTGGGGCCTTCTTCCGAATTAATGAAACAGATGTCACTTCATTAATGACTCTGGGTCCACTGATAATGAAGAGTGAGGGGACGGAACGTTCCGTCCGTAAGGGGAGCAGCTCAAGGTACAGACACGGCGAGAAACCCGGCCGCTAAATAACGGAAAGCAACGCAAAGACACACGCTAAACCTACTGTACATACGGCATGCCGAGCACAGAGCCGCATTACGCGCAGTACACACAACACGCCAAGCACGCGGCCTGTATATTGTACACACGGCACACTACGCACAGAAACGCACTACCTACTGTACATACAACACACCAACACCTGCATACTGTACTCACAACGCACAAGGCACAGAGACACACTACTATCCGTACACACGACACACTAAGGACAGCAGACACACCGCTTACATACTGTACATACGACATGCTAAGTACAGAGACACAGGCTACCTACATTCCTACAAACGCTACAAACACGGAAACACCTACATAGCTACGCTACGCTAAACAGGAGCCTGTGTGTTCAGAACACGACCCAGCCTGCATGTTGTAATACTGTAATTACACTCATCATCTCCGTGCACAATTCTACCACATCACATCTGCAGTACCCACACGTGCAACATTCAAATAATCGCCCCGTTGGTCACCAGCGCTCCTGGCCCCGGTGCAACACCATTTTAGGCAATTTCAACTTCCTCCCAGCAGGCGCCCCTACATTCGGCACGTTTCAGCAAACTCGTCAGCGATTGGCTTAGACCGCATTATCACATTTGGAGAGCCGCAGGCAGGAAGTGCTATTGTCATTGCAGATTACAGTGTGATTCTTGGCGACGTGCACTTGGGACCGTTCACAAATAACATTCTGGGCTTTTGTTGCAATGCAGTCTGGCCACTAACGTGCAAATCCGCTGCAATTTGCCCCGCGTAAGGGACTTGGGCAAAATAAAAACGGCAATACATGCACTTCACGGAGAAATAACAGCGACAATCAGCTTCGCCTGAAAGATTTTGCGGCATAAATAGCCAGCTGTAAGTTAATTTGGAGATGATTTGGAAAGCCCCTTCACCCTGTGATCAGCCCATTAGTGATGCCCTGGGGTACGGTGCCCCGCTGTGACTGGGAGTGACCCCTACCTGCGTGAAGCCCCCGTCATGTGATGCTGGTGGTTACTGTGCCGAGGGAGAGAGAGAGACAGAAAAAAACAACATGGAGAGATGAGGTGAACAGGATGAAGACAAACATGGATGAAATCAGAATGCAATGATCCCGTTTAATCGGGCACGTTGTGCGATGTTACAGTTGTGTGTGTGTGTGTGTGTGTGTGTGTGTGTGTGCATGTGTGTGTCTGTGTGTGCACTGGAATGAGGCAAGTTCCTAAGATAAATAGGGCCTAAAACCTCGCAATAAACATGAAAAGGCAGTAATGCAAACGAAACTGATATATTAGCTTCTATAGAATGCAATTAATCATCGTTGTCATTCCGAAATTTGAATTGCAAACTAACAATGCAATGAAGGAGTGGTGATATAATTTAATGAAAAGATGTGCACATGGACAACAGACCTGTGAAACCGGGGAGAAATGACACATGGGTGAAAATGAGTTTCCGTTAGCTTCGCTTCTGTAAAGGCGCTTTGTTTGTGGAGCGCGTCACCCGTTTTGTTTAATCGGAAGTGGTGGTGGCGTTGGTGCCAAATAAGACCATGATACACGCAACCTACATCCAGGAAATCAAGCGTGAACTTAAGGTAACGCTGCCGCAGAGAGATTGCAGGAGCTGAGCTGGGATAGGAGAGAATCCTGTGGGGGCGGGGCGTGGGGGTGGGGGCGGAGGGAGTCAGAGAGAGTCAGACAGAGTCAGACAGAACAGGGGTTTTCAACCTTTTCTCATCCAGGGACCCCCATCCAGACTCAAAGGCTCACCCCATCGTTAGTTAAATCGGATTATATTTTTAAAAAACTGTAAAAAGGTTTTATATTTTCAAATAATTTCCTAAATCTGTATATATATATAGTCATTGCATATCAAGTCCGGCCAGAGACCCTCTAGTCTACAGTATCTTCAAGGACCCCCAGGGGCCCACGGACCACTTGTTGAAAACACAGGAGACAGAGGAAAGGAGTCTGTGAAGAAATCGGAGGAGAGGGACCAAGTAAAAGAATGGAAGAGCAGAGAGGAGGACGGAAAGGGTAGATGGAAACAGAAGAGGGGGAGGAAGTCAAAAAGAGCCAAAATGGAGTGAGGGAGACGGGGAGGGAAAAGTCTGACAGAGCAAGTGGCAAACAGGAGGCAGAGGAAGGAGGAGAAAGCCAGAGAGGAGCGGTGGCCCCTCCCCTACCCTCACTGGCGAGCAGAGGTGTAAAATCCAGGGGTCACAAAGTAAAAGTCCTGCCATGTTTTTCTTCCACCTATGAACTGAACCAGCTGATTTCACTAATTAGTCTTACCTCCTGGCTGAAGAATTGTGCTGATTAGCAAATCCAGGTTATTGGAACAAAATAGCGCTCTGACTTTTACGCTCTGAACCTGGACTTATCGGCGAGGGAGCGTGTTCCGAGAGCACCGCCACAAACGAGGCGGTGAGTCAGAGCGTACAGGGTGAGTCAGAGAAAGGAGAGGAGCGGTGCTATAAAGGAGAAGAGTGACCCAGGGAGGAGGCAGGAAGTCAGCGCATCAAAGGAAGGAAGGGAGAGGAGGACAAGAAAGTGAAAGGAGGTGGGCCGACGCTCGAGGAAGATGACGCTCTGTGTTCTGCGGCGCCGTCGGCCCGGGAATAAAAACAGCCGGCGGAGGGTCAGAGGACCATAGACGAGATATTAAACAGAGATCGCTCTGCGAAATGCCATTTTGCTCTAACCTCAAATAACAGGCTGAGGGAGGTGAGGAAAAAGCTATGAATTATTTCTCCCCTCCTTTCGAATCCTGGGACGGTAATTTCATTAACCTTCCACCCAAAGTCAGTCATATTTGCATTTAAATCGCAGATTGCTGCAAGCCGGTCGGAAGGAGTTCCCATGCCAAACGGCTCAGTTTCCATGCCAAAAATCAGACATGAGCCTCGCCGGCTACATCTCCAATCCACTGTGCCGGGTAACATTGACACGGGAGAAGTATACATCAGTGGACACACTAATGTACCTACAAGGCAAGTTAACTGGACTCCAATCCCAAAGTGTCTTAAATGAAGCTCGGCTCTAATCTTGTGGCTGGACTCGACTAGCATTAGTGGGGCAAGTGAGTACAGGGTTTCATCAAATAGAGCCAAAATGGTGGTTTACTGCACAAAAAAAAACACAAGCAGTGCTCCCTTATTGGAATTCAAGGTGGTAATCTAAGTAAAGCTTGCTGTTCATTTGACCT